>JARFOD010079559.1:0-12100 GCA_031763545.1 Mopalia muscosa
GCATCATATTAAGCTGCATTCCAAATTTGAAGTCTCTATCTTAAGCGGTTTGGCTTCTATCCTGTTCACGTCGTCATTAGGGAAAGTTGGACCGAGTGACCGACAGACAGAGTGAGTTATAGAGCTGCTCAGTCGCAGCTAAAAACAGAGTAAAACATATTGACTGTATGTAGAATCTGGTGAGAAATTTTTAACCTAAAAATAAGTGATCGTGAGAAATTTTTCGTTTTTCCAGGGGTGCTTCACATCTTGCTTGTGCGATTGTCAATTGTTGTTGGAATACACCGCGGTCAGTGAAATACGGTTAAGCCGGAGTAAAGTACCAATCAATCTAAAGAAACTGACGTCAAAGTTCACTGGTTGATTAGGAAACTACTCTGCATGATTACAGCTATGTTTTATAATATCATTTATTATGGAGGCCATGACATGTTGTCAATGAGTTAATGTAATGACGTCAGCTCAAAGCCTTGGTGAAATCTTTACAAACCACAGATACAAAGAAATAGAATCCATAAATCTTTTTATGAAAATAATGGACAGTTATGAGCAAACAAATAGCATGATTTTCACATTGACATTACAAAAAGATAGCTCGCTGAAAATTAATTCCCTGCTTTATCTTTTTTTGTAGCTATTGTCAGAAATGATAGATAACAATGGCACAATTTTGAGACATTAAATAAAAAGGATGTAATGGAAGTGATAATTACTCATTGTAAAATGTTTTTCAGAATTCTCAGAAATTCATCCCTTCATACAGATTACTGGTCTCATGTAATGAAACATGGAAAATGTCAAATATGGGGAAATACAGTGTCCACAGTTTTATACCCTAAGATGCAAGTTACGCATATTGGTATTAGTTCTAATAAAATTGTCAAAACGTATTTATTTATTTATTTATCTGATGTTAGATCAGCAGGATTAGATCCCAATAAACTGAACCATTTTCAAGTAATATTCTCTGAAACCCCTTGTCCACAAACTCTTGCAAAGTTATTCATCATCTAGTTGAAACTTGAAATTCTAACCCAATGTCCATCTCTCTGGACAAACACCCGGTCTCAAAAAGTTGTGTTTTGCCAATTTGAATAACCTGATGTAGCGACCCTTCTTGTATCGACTCATCAGTATCCGCCACAAACTGTTCCGAATTGGGTTTCCCTTGACTATGTCACAGTTTAAATGATTTGTGTGAAAAGTCGCAAATTTGTAACAAAACAAATTTTTAAGTACAGAAAAAATCTGAAAATTTAGTCACTTCAAATCTGATCAATGTAAAACCCATTGGGAATAGCTTTAGCTTTAAAGAACATGTTTATAATTCATTTTGTCCATTTTGAACTCAAAAGAGTCCAAAAATACTTTGACTGGAAGACTCGAACTACATTGTTTGTTTGTTTGATTGGGGTTTAACATCGTACTCAAGGATATTTCACTTATATGACAACGTGCCAGCCCAATGGGTGAAGGAAACCACCCTTGACACCACTGGCAACAAACAAAGACTGGACGGGACAAATACAAGACAACAACAGGACGCGATATAGACACCACAAACCGATCAGCTTCCTTTCTTTAGCTCTGAGAGCACCAGGAAGGAGTAAAGAAATTAGGCTGACCCTAAATCACCTCAAATTTCGTCCATTACAAATCCTACCATTTTTGCTTGTTGTGACAGTATTACATCGTGTAGTTGAACAATTTTATGTTTTTTTGACAAATGTTGAAGATTTCTGACTGAAAATTCATCTTATGTCTCTTAAACACGATTTCAAAGTCTTTAAGCTTCCAACATAGTGAACTTTAAATGAATTTGAGGTGGTTTAGGGTAACATGGAAAGTACAGAAAATATGACAATGGTGACATGTGATCTGGTAACGTATAACCATGGGTCTACAAAATCTTAAACAACATCTATGTACAAGTATATCAAACATTTGTTTGTTTATTTGATTGGAGTTTAATGCCATACTCAAGGGTATTTGACTTATATGATGACAGACTGTCAACTTCACACTGGAGGAAACCTTGTTAAAACCACCCCACGATTGCCAGAGTCACAACGTGAGACTCGCTTATATACCTGATGGTCGACAGGCGGACTCGATCCGGTGAACGATATATCGAAGCAGGTTCAGTTTTAGTGAGCGCACACGCTACCACTAAGCCACGGCCGCAGGCCCTCAAACATGTAAAGAAATAGACAAGGAAAGTGTGAAGCATATTACCATGGTGACATACGATCTTTGGCCTCCTGGTAATGGTTGTTCAGGAAGAGGTTTAGAGCTATCCCAGCCTGCTCTATTCCTGTCTCTAGATCTATGCTGGACGACCTGAAAATAATCAAGAAATCAATTCTTATTTCAAGCAGAGATTTAAAAAAAAAAAAAAAGAAAGTTTTGATTTGTTTGTTTGATTCAGGTTTAACGTCATACTTCAGGTTTTTTACTCACATGACAGCGTGCCTTTCCAATTGGTGAAGTAAATCACCATTGGCAACAAACAAAGACAAGACAGGACAAAGACCTGACAAAAACAGGATGTAATACAAAAACATTACAAAAAGATTGTCTTCATGTTGCTCCTTTGCTCTAAGGAAGCAACAGAAAGTTGCTTCCGAATCATTCACCCACTAAAAGTTTTGGAATATATAAGGGATACGTATCATATGTTCTAGCTTGCTTTGTTTCAAATACATACAAGTTCCTTAGATACCTTAGGAGAGGCATTAATATAGGTCGCCTTGACCTGTTTGCCAATCCACCACATCTTTTCTGGAAATAAATATTGTTTAAATCAGATACCTTAGATTCCGCCAAAAAAGAATCAGTCTTATAATATGAAAGCTCAGAAAACACATTGTTTGCCAACTGCTAAAACTTCAAAGTAAACCAAAAATTTCAACAAATTTATTGAAAACACTCATTTCCGAGCATAACCTAAAAAATTGGTCCTATAGAATTGTTTGAGATACATAGACATATCATTTTATTTTCTAGCTGTTTGATGTATATTTTAGATGAACAAACATGTATTAAAAAAAAAAAAACAAGTCATGCAAAATTGCTTTACTGCGGAAACCTTGAGTGGCAAGAAATAATATTGAAATGCACCATTGTAAGCAAATGTTTTCATCAATTTGCAAAACCGAACAATTGGTTATCCTGTAATGAGTTGGATATTACCCTGGGAAGATTCTCATATGGTCCATTCTTCCACGGCCATACAGGCTTGATGAAGCGAGAAGATTCCTCAGATTTACATTAATGGATATTCCTCGGTCAGGTTGGTATATGTTTGCAAGTACATTACCTTGTGACTAATTGTGTGTACTACTACATGCACATAACTTACATGTAACTATATTGATTATATGGAAATTGGCAAGCAAACCAATTGGCTATATAATTTGATCTTCTGGTATGCCTCCCCCGAAGGCCCCATGATTTACTTGCTCATTAAACATCTCAACGTGGGTGACAAGTATTGATTATTGATTTCCAATATACTATTACACAAATTATATCATCTACCCCATGGCATGACGCGAGCTGTTACGGTTGGCTGTTAAGTGGGTAAGCAACTTAATACCGTCTAGCAGATACATGAAGACAATATCTTAAGTATTCTTTTCAAAGCTTGTCCGCAGATTGTTTGTCTAATTGACATTTGTTTTTCTGATCAGGATTTAAGACGTATTTAAGGTTATTTCACTCATATCATGGTGTGCCTGCCCTTTAAACGGAGGGCATGATGCAGAAAACTGAAATTTGCCCTTGTCTAAATTTCTAGTATTTGGCTGTATGAGAGAGAAAGCTTTAAAAATACCAGGGTTAAACTCTGGACCTTGTACAAAAAATGCTAAAACTCAATCATCAGAACCATGAAGACTCTGAATTGAAAATAATATAATGATTGCGTAAGAAAGTAGTTTGAAGACCATATATTTAACACTACCCTAAATCACCTCAAATTTGTCCATAAAACTACTATTTTGGAGCATTTAGAAAACTTGGAAATTGTGTCTGAGAGACAGAAGATGATTTTTTTAGTGAGAAAGCATCAACATTTGTCAGAAAACATAAATTTGTTTAAATACATGCTGTAATATTGTCACAACAAGCAAAAAAGGTAGAATTTGTCATGGACAAAATTTGAGGTGATTAAGGATTAACCAGTAATGCTGGCTTTTCAAGCTACATCAACTGTGAGAAAGCTCATTAAAACATCATCCCAATCAAAGAATAACTCCAAGAAGTTTTTAAAAAACTGTTCTCAGGAATCCTGCAAATGCTGCCATTTCAACTTCAATCCAGTCAGTTATGTATAGATTTTGGACTGAATTCAAAGAGGATAGCAGCTCACTGAATGTTTTAATTTGCCAGCTAAAGAAAGTTTTATTTAAAAAGTATTCCACAAAGACATGAGACAATCACTGGATGCATAAAATGATGGAATAAGATAAAGTGTTAAAATGACAGCCTGGAGACACTACTGATATAGTTTCAGGAACACCATGGTGAAAGGAATTTTGTGTCAACAACATGGCAAAGGTTAAAACAGTGTCCTTGTGTCATCAACATGGCAATGGTTTTACTAGTTAAAACAGTGTCACTTATGTTGATTAATTAATTGGATAAAAAGGGAACACCTGTTAAGTTTTTTTGTCTGTTATGGTAATTTGTAGTAATGAATAAAGCTAATTGTTTGAAATTATGACAAACAATTATGTTTCAATTAATAGATATCCCGCCACTTACAAATTTCCTGCAAAATGTTGTGACGCAGCCGTATGGGGTTTGAACAATGATTCCATCCCAGTACGTATGTATACATCATGAAGCTTCTCACCAATCAAGTGTGTTAGATTTATCAGTATTTTTAATCTAATTTTATCCCTTAATTAAATATCAAAAAAATCCTTTCAATTGTTGGAAACATGTGTTTAAATCACATTTCGTCAGATGGAAAATTTTTTTTATTAATGTTTGTGTACATTTAAGGGTATTTTACTAATGTCACGATAATGCACTGTCAAAACATCAACAGTGTCAAGTCTTATAATCAAACTCCACGTTGGAAAAGTATTCCTCATCCATAGCTGGCAGCATATAAATTTAATTTTACTGCCCTTAATAGTCAGAGGGCCGAGTCACATTTGTAGATCTATACATGTAGATTGTGGAGAGACAAAAAATACTGGCAAAAACTCCACGTTTAAAACTCTGGAAGCCTTTGTTAAATGACATTTAGTACTGATTATACATTTAATGATGTGCAGTAAACTGGAACTAGCCAAACAATATGTGCTATATGTACATAGGTGACGGTAAACATTGAAGCAGAGGTTTATATAGTAGAAGTGTTCCTATACTTATAACAGGACAGCTGTTAAAAAATCTTACAGCAGTTTTTTTAAATCAATTATAGAAGGGAATTTTATTGAGCTAAAAAAATATCCCTTTTTGGTTTGAGAGACATTATTTTTGTCTAGGGTAAACTGAAAGTAACATTCAGGTAACACTAAGTCACGGCCTCATTTTATTATTGAAGGACAAATATTTTCAACATACACTGTATGGCGACGTCATCATTTCTCGGTTCTTGCAGAAAACCAAGTTGTTGAAAAGTGTTATTTACTATACACAGAGATGTGAAGAGCAGCTTCAATAATGTCAATCAGGTTTTTAAATATGAGTGCAGAAAATGTCATTTGATGAAAATAATGTAAATTTAACTCATTTAATGACATAAAAACTACAATCACATTCTGCAATCTGCAAAAATTCATGTTTTTTTTCTGCACACTTTGTTAAAAAAAAATGAAGACTGGCATAAGCTGATATATCTTGTTTATAATGCACAAGGTAATTAACTATATGCTTCGTGTATACATTAATATTTTGCAAAATTCCTCTGTGGCCCTAGAGTTCTGTATCTCTGATTGTCTTTCATATCATATGTAGCCTAGAGATACAGAGTTTGAGTGCTCCTAACCGTGTAATTTTAAGTTTTTACAATTACTGACTTTTATGTGTTCAATAAACTACTGTCCAATAATGTTTTGTAATCTGAACGCTGTGATACATTTGGTATGTCAATTGCAACCTTGAATGGTCTAGTAGCCGCTTTAAAAAAAATGGAACATTACGGTCCAATTACATGTTGTAATGCCACCATATTACTAGCCTTGTCCCCATTTCCCACAATGCATCATGCTACTGCAGATCCCGCTGTAGTAATTACAGGATTAGAAACCCTCAAACTCAGTAGCTACTGTTTAACCAATGTGCCAATCTCTCGTCTTCAGGCCCTTAGAGCTAATCGCCTCAAAGCAATACAAATATATCCATATATGCTTTCTGATTGATTTTTGTTATTTTTTTATTTTGTTGAAAGAAATGTTCAATATTAAACACAGAAAAACTCGAATACCACTTTCCAAGTTCCAATATATTTGTAGTGATTTTTATACCAACACAAACCTGATTTCCTATACAGTTTACCTTCTTGTCAAGAATAGTTTGTTTGGCCTGGCATGGAATTTTGCTTCAAAGTAAAATGCTTCAAAGTTTATGGTTGTACAAGTGTCATTTATAGTTGGAATACACTGCAATTATGTAAGTCAAATACACAACCTTAAACTTCAATCAAATCAACCAAACAGACAATTTTGATTTTAATGAAATTAATCATTTGTATTATAGAAGTATATGGTATCATAAAATTGCGATGATTTACATAGTTTTCAACCAAAGCACTAAATTATAGATTATTAATAAAGGTAAATGTAACTTAATGTTTGAAATTAACCATTAGTCAAAACAATATAAACTTTTCTTTACAGAAATTGAAAATCTTAGGAGTTTATGAATTATTTAAAATGAGTGATATGAGCATCAATATGCACACAGACATTAATATTCTGTGCTGTTCTATAACACAAACATACACCCATAAAATGGTAAAAAGAAAATACTCACAAAAAAGGATTTTTTTCCACATTGATATCATCTAGGGTAGGCAAGTCTGCAGTATATTTCCATCAGGTAAAGTCCATACTTGTATGTAAAACTGTGTTGACAATTGTTGGTTTCAGGCGTGTATGGACACTGTAGTGAACGCACCAAACCCAGGTGAACCATCCTATGACCTCTTCAAACAGGTACATTTACATAACAGAGCATCACCAAGTATGTAAATCTGTTAACTATACAAGTTGTACCCTTTCTTCTATTGTCTTGGTCATGCCATAGCGTAGCTGAAATACCGCTAAATGTGGCGTAAAACACTAATCCATCAATCTATTTGTCTTGTGGTTTAAATATGGGATTTGTAAAAAACAAATTGCTGAACTCCATTGAAAAGACATAGAAACATAAGATAAATACTTTATGTGACAAGGTGAACCAAAAATGAGATATTATGCAATGAAATACAATATGAAGAGTGCTTGATATTTGTCTTAAGATCTTGAGAACATGTGCATCTGAAAAAAAAAATGTCCAGAATCAAAATTCAGCCATAAATAGTTGAAAAGGAATTACTGCATGTTAATGTTATGGTTTATTTGGCTTTTCAAGCCTTTTAAATCTCCCTTTCTTTACATAACATTTTAAGTGATGAATAAACTTTAATAAAATACTTCTGAAAATAATTGCTAATAAGGATGAACTATCATTTAAAGACCCATCTGAGAGAAAAATGGTGCTAAATTTTCCAGTTTTCAGTGCCGTTTCAGATTTGAATTGCAAAGAAAAGACATAAAATTGTGGTGCATTTTTTTCAGGAAAAGGAGGATGTATTAGGACAGTTGGCAGAGAAAGCAAAGATGGTGACAGAGACGTTTAATTCCATGGAAGGAGTGTCCTGTAATATTGTACAAGGTGCTATGTACGCCTTCCCCAAAATAGACATTCCACAGAAAGCTATAGCAGCTGCAAAGGTGTGTATGCTTTCATCTTTATAGATTTACCACTGCTGTTTCCAGTTAAGTATGGTAATATCCCTGGGGTCCATTCTGAATGTTATCTTGCCCTGTGAGCGGGTGGGTCATTGCCCTGCAGAATACTCCCTCGGCTTCCTCGGTTGATCGTGCCACATGAGGGAGCGAGTGGGCCATGACCCTGCAGAATACTCCCTTGGCTTCCTCGGTCGATCGTAAGAGGCGATAAAAGAAGTTGCTTTCTGTTGCCTTGGTGTTCACAGAGCTCAAGGGTAACGAGAAGCAGAATTGTTTGTGATGTTCTGTATTTGTGTCCGTTGTCATATAAGTGAAATACCCTTGAGTACGATGTTAAACACCGATCAAACAAACAAACACACAATATTAGTCTAAGCTATATCTTAATTGTCATGGCAACCAGTATAAAATATATGTGTTGTCATAGTTTATATTGAGATCAATGTAAGCTAGGATCGCTTTGTGAAACAATATTAATTCCCAGGGGTCCAATACCACAAAGCATTTTTATACTTAAGTTAAAATGTTTAAGAGCCCTCCCATTTCTCAGTTAGTAGCTAATACAATTAATATTTTGATGTTGAGTAATAATTGAATGTATAACTATAAAACTAGGTTAAGACTGGTGTTGGTAATCTAAAATTTCGCATTTTGACTGAAGTCAGAAAATACTTTGTGGAATTGAACCCTGGTCTGCTATTTAAGTACAGTGTGTTTCAAACACAGTTACATGTATATAATCTTTACCCGGCAGGAGGAAACATTATTTTTCTAACCGAGCAAAACTCTTTAACTATTATGCTTATAAGTTGTTTTAATTTAGATATAGAGCACTGGGTATACTTCATGGCTGCTGACTTGTCCGCAGCATAGCAAACAATTATTTCCAACCAGAAAATTATTTTCAACATAGTAAAACATTGGGGCCTGAAGGCTTAGCGGTTGATGGGTTGGTCTACTAACCTTGCTTTGATATATCATTCAAGGTTTGAGTCCTTTTGTCAACCTCAGGAATATCAGTCACATGATGTGGCTCCAGCAATCCAAGGGGTGGTTATGAGATTTCCTCCTGGCTTTCCACCATATTTACACTGGAACAATGCAAAATGAACAATCTATCATCAAATAAGTGACCAGATTTAACATTTTCCCCCTTGCTTCAACAAATCTCATCTGCAAATCATCTGATGAGCGAGTCACATGTTTTGGCTCCAATTAATCATTAAGTGGGGATAAAGTAATGTCATTAGAAAGTAGCTGTTGTAGACTAATTTTTCTGTCCTTGAAACCGAGATAGGAATTGAAGAATGCGGGATAAGACAAATTCTTTTCCACCTCCTCAGGAAAACGCATAACACAAACATTCAGTATGAAAACTGGTCAAGCCCATCATGTAAGATATGGCAACAATACATTTTAAGTGCCAAGTTAAGGGTTAAGGTTAGGTTAAAGTTAGGGCTTAGTATTAACCAGAAAAATTGATTTGATTTGTCTCCTATGAACAGTTAGTTCCTGTTGGTAAAGCGCAGTGCAGAGTAGCACAATGAATAGGGCTTATTCCTCCGCCTTAGTCCGACGTCCCGCCTATCTAAACCCATGGTGTCGTTAGAATTGATCCGTCGCTATGGCTGGCCTCTCAAAACATATATCCGAATAATCTGATTTTTCTCTGATTTTTGGGGGGATATAAAAATCACAATAATCAAACTGCTTCTTTCTTTTATGACGTTTTAATAAAGGTTTATTTAGTTTCTCGTCCTAGTTGTCACATATTAGTTATGTCCCTTTGAAAAAATAAGATGGTAAACTGTCAAAAAAGGAAATATTGCAAGTAGGTAAAATACTAATCATTGGTTTCACTGTTTCTAGAAAAAATAAGAAATAGTTTTTTGGGGGCCGGCCATAGCGGCCTATCGATTCCCAATTTTAATCATGGGTTGAGATAGGCGTAACGTAGAGCTACGACCAAGGAATTAGCCCTATACATTGTGGTAAGTGCAGAGAGACAACAGGAACTTGTTTTATTGCGTTTAACCAGCCTTTCCTTAATTGATCTTGTCGAGTAGTTTCCATCTCTGATTAGACTTTCACGTCATCATATGAGTAAACTAAGAAATGGGTTTTCTTTTCATAGGAGGCTGGTATGGCTCCGGATGCATTCTACTGCTTTCAGTTGTTAGAAGATACAGGAATCTGTGTAGTTCCTGGCAGTGGATTCGGTCAAAGGGACGGAACTTTTCACTTCAGGTTAGTACAAGTGTTCTCCCTTTGCTATGATTTTTGTGTTGTCTCGAAAATGACTATAATTTAAACATAACAGTATGAACTATAACCAATATTTGGGATGCTTTTTTCTAAACAAAGGCTTTAAAAAATTTCAATTCTTAGATTTTATTTGGAATGTAATTTCAGCGACACCTTGCAAAAAATGTCTAAAATAATCAAGACACTTTGTTCCTATTTGTTTTGCGTTTGACCTAAACATTGGATTAAATACAGTTTCTGTTATATGTTTGGTATTTGTCTGAAAATTTGAAAGTCTAAACTTTGCAGATACTTCATATTTTCCCAAAGGCAGTATGTTCTCAGATTAACAATACTGCTTAACGTAGCACTTGAGGAAGATTAACTTTCCAGCTTTATCAAGACATTTTGTGGTTGTTCTGGTGTCAATTTTTGTTAAAATACACCATGTAGTATTAGCCAGAAATCAAGAAAAAGGTGTCTCAAATCATTAATTTTACAGATACCGGGTATCCCATTTGACTGTTCCCCCATCTTTCTAATGTTAACTTTGACTGAAACAGGGTGTCTCAAATGGCTTTTGGGGTCTCTCAAAAGACACTAAGACATCCCTCTGGCTAACACTTTGATACACCACCAATGTGTTAGTGAACTTACCTTAAGCATGGTGTAAAACGCAGTAAATCAGGCTATAATGCAATGACAGTATGTTGTTAGTATGTTGTTTTTATTTAGCACTAGCCATGACCAAGAGTCAGTTTAAGTCTGTAGCGCCTATAGGTGATAGCCCATAACACTGTTAGTAGATAGACCCAACCAAACTACCAAACTGTGCACACTAAAAAGCTGCTCTCATCCTGGTTTTCTGTTAAGCTGTTTTTGTGGCGTTAAACACTCGTCAATTGGCAGCACTCTTGTGACTTGGTGTTATATGTGGGAGTAACAGTATTAAACTTTAAGCACTCCCAGGAACAGTTTTTCTTTTCTAAATTAATTCATCAGGGGAAGTCTCACTGTGTCTAGGTAGGGAAGAGTAAGAAGTGAATGATTCGTCGTGGTAATAGTGAAATACCATAAGGTAGAACATTGAACGCCAATACAACAAGCAGGTGGTCATAAAAACCTATATTTGTGTAACTTTTTTCTCATTTGAAGACTTTTCTAAAATTTTTGGAATTTTTACAGTATTAACTGAATTCTATTTTGAAGGTAATTTGAATTAATTTTGTTATTTTTCTTTTCTCTTTCAGAACAACGATATTACCCAAGATTGATAAACTCCAATTATTATTGAGCCACTTTCGAGATTTCCATATCAAATTTTTACAGAAATATCAGTAAATTTATGAATGTTATAAGGTAAAAAAACTGTAGGCTATTTTTAATACTTCTTATACAGTTTTTTTTTTTTTGAAGGAAGGAAATCTCTCAAGATAAATCCATTGCAGTTTTGTCAAGCTAACTTTGTAGGCCTGTAAAGTGTAAGATAAAAGCCCTATTTTTGAGTGAAAAAATGCCAGAATAGTGAAGATATTACGTCAAAAATGCTAAAAGAAAATTGTACCAAAGAAAAAAACTCCGATATTGCCAACAGTAGATTTTATGGTGTGCTGTTGTATATACATGTAGGATACATGTACATGTGAGATATAAGTTTCCTTACATTTTTTTGGTAAACAAATGGAGAAAAGAAAATTTGCAATGTCTGTGAATATTTTGTCAAGTGAAATATAATACTACGGCCTATGTTAAGACTTTCTGCAACAGTCCAATATTAACCAGGAGAAATTACGGAACTAAGTAACAAAGTGTATTTCTTCAATTTTTTTTTTTTTTTTTTTTTTTTTTTTTTTTTTTTTTTTTTTTTTTTGGGGGGGGGGGGGGGG
>JARFOD010079559.1:12110-35458 GCA_031763545.1 Mopalia muscosa
AAATTTTGGAAATAAAGTAGCTAGACTTGATTCCTGAATCAATGGCTATGTTTGTATAAACAAGCACTGTTGTAACAGCTGGTCTTCTGACTAAAAGTCGTGTGTTTAATGTATAGACATATTGTTTGATTTAACACTAGAGGAACATTAACTTCCCAGCAGAGGTGATTACGATTCGATTCACAGCTATCATGTAATTGAAATATCCTTGGGCATAGTGTTAAACACGAATCTATTAATCAACCAATGTGTAACTCAGACTGATAAGAGAAGGAAGTTTTGTCACAGATGACCACAAGAGGGGGTATTTTGAAAGAAATTAAGTTTGTGTTGCTTGAGGGACATTTCAGACAACAGTTGATTATCTGGTATGTGAGGCTAACTGACTGTCTGTTAAAGAAATCACAGTCAAATTTTGTATAAAGACTGATATTAAGTCAAGAAACAGATAACAGGTAATTACAATCGGATATTTAAAGGCAGCCATCCGCAGCAAATTTCCCCTACAATTGGTTTACCAAGGAAGGTTGAGAGGGAGCTTCCTGTTGCCCTGGTGATCTTAGGGCTAAAGGACAACATAAAGCTAACTGTATTAAGTCCTGTGATTGTCTTGTCTTGTGTTTATTGGTTGCTTGTGGTTTCCTTCGCCCTATGCACCGACACTCTGCCATGCAAGTGAAATGACCTGAAGCACAGTGCTAACCCCCAACCAAACAAACATACAGTGACTGTAACAGAAGTGTATGTATAGTAGACCCGGCCGAGGTTAGAAAAGCTTAAGCATACTCAAGGACTTTTATACCCTCGGCCCCTGAACTCCTGTGACTGTATACAGACCAACTTGGGAGATATTTTAGAACTGGCTCTGTTCGTGAGAACTTTGTTGTTTCTGTATTTGTTTTGTTTTTTACAGTGGTTATTAGTAGCTACATTTAAAACATGCCACACATTAAGTTATTTTACATTACCAGTTTAAGATATAGTAGTTAAATATAGAAATGTCAGTCCTAAAGTATTCAGCATGTATGTAAGAACAATGTGAGTTTATATTATATTTTTTTGACAAATTTAGTGGTTTTTCCATTTTATGTAAACTTGCTTGTATTATAAAATCCAAATTATCATTTCAATTTAACTTTGTTTTTGATTAATCATGAATAGAATTGAATTTAATTAAAGTGAAATTACATAGAACTATTTTTATATATGAATAGTTTTCATCATATAAATGTATGTTAGACTATAGTGGTAATAACTGTAACTGAGAAATTGATTGAGTTATTTAATAGCAACAAATTATGTTTTACCACCCTGTTTGTATAGTGTAGATAGTGGAACAACCCGTTCTTAAACATCTCAGAAACCTCAGTGTGCTGACCATAAAATGTTATAAAATCCCAGAGCAAACAAGTCCTTAAATAAATCAGAATTATGAGAAAAGCAAAAAGCAGGAGATGATTCAACAAGCCATTATGTTGTTGTTTTTTTATTTTTATTTATTTTTTGCTTTGACCAAAAATACTGATAAGTTGACAACTGTGACCAATATTGGAATTTTGTGTAGAATGACACCTGCAAAAGCCCAACACCTGAATACAACAACCCTTAACTGTACCCCAAACAAGAGTACTAGTACTGAATTATCCCCAAAACCAGAGTACTGAACCCATAATTATACCAGCCCTTTGGCTGAGGGCATTTTTTTTAGAGTAGCAATGCCGTGTTCACTGACCCCTATGGAGGGGGGGGGGGGATAAACTTTATCAAAACTCAGTATATTTTATGGTTGGCTAGTGTCAATTATTATTGAAATTCAGCCCCGCCCCAATGTGCTCAGTCAACTTAATTTTACAAGAGTTCATGAACTCCTAATTAAACCAGAAACCAGAGTAAATCAACCCCTAATTATACCAGAAAGCACAATACATAAACCCATAATAATAACAGAAAATTTGGTAAAAGGAGCGTATGAAAATAACAGAGATCTGAAAAAGACTGGAGAGCTCCTACATCAGTATTATTGTTTTTCTCCCATTGATATCCATTGTTAGCTAGGGTTATATATATTTAGGCCATATACAGATTATTTACTTCCATTTGCCACTTCTCTGATCATTGAGATATTTACCTCCGAAAACTTAGGAATACAATTTTATCACTATGTATTAAATAGTTTTTGTCGCCCTTTTACTAATGAAACCAAATAGACTGACCCGAAATAAATACCCCACTGGCGCAGTATGTATCTAGCTTTAATTTAGTTTTATTGACTTTATACTTAGGAATGGAGGGAAATTAATTTTCCAATGAGCATTGTACTTCATATTTTCTGGTTTTGTTTGAGAGGTGATCCTGTGAGAGTAAATCACCATCAGACAAGTGAAAAGCCCTGGAGAAGGACGAAAGGAAGCTGGTAGTGTACGGACGGTACTAAAATAAATCTGATATTTAGTTGAGAGTATGCAACGGCTGTAGAACGGCCCTTTGAGCATAACAACCAGGAATTCCACCCTCCACCGAGGCAGCGACCTCAGATTAGAATTTGTAAATGCTTCTGCAATAAGTTTATTATAAATGAGATTTTATATATATATTCATTTGCCTGCCCGATGTATTCTGGAGTATTTTGTACACATAATTTGGGTTGAATACACCAATAGGCCATCAAAATACACATAGAAATTAATATTTTGAGCTGTGATGTAACACAAAATGGTTAAAGACTACTTCTAATATAACTTTTGTTTTACACATACATTTATTCTAGGGTAGGCAGGTTGGCCTAGTCCAGTATATAATGCATAGATGTAATATTGTAAACCGCATAACCCAATGTGTGATGCCACTCCTACTAACTTCAAAACACTATGATACACAATTTCATTAATCGCCCAATTCAATGGAACCTTGGAAATGTATTTTGTGACTGATAGGAAAGTAGTTCCATAGTGAGCCATTATCCTAAAACGACGTTTTTAATGGATGTAAATAAGACTGGTATGTATAGTAAGTGTGTTCAAATCCATTTCTTGTCGAACAGATGTGAAATACAGAAAGATGAAAAGTGACAAATTGGTGGTTTTTATTTTTTCTTAAGGTGCCTGTAGATTCATCCGCGATCGGCATTATATCATATCCTTATTTAAGTATTTGTATAGAGCTCAGGGCAAACCTGACCTTTTCCTGGATGATAAATGTTTATAACTTGACCAAATTTCCCAAGCTTTGAGGAAACTGATTCGAGTTTTCTCGTTATGGTTAAAAATGGGATTTGCCGAAAGCTCTATGGGAACCGTCAGAAGGCAATGTGATCACGGCTTCGTTGTAGAATATAACTCTAAAGGATTTCTCACTAACATAGATAGAAATCAAACGTGCGAGTGGGTGGGAGGTTTCCTGCTGTTTTACTGTGAGATATCATTTGGTATTCTTTAGCGACAGAACACAATGTGATATGGTAGCTGATAGGGACCATTTCAGGTGGATTTTAGAGCGGTGCTATGCAGCAATGCGATGGAAATATAGAGCAAATTGAAGGAGCAATGAAACCTATGGTCTTGTGCGCATACCAGAAAAATCGAGGGCTTAAAACTCTACCCGACTATGTCCGAAAATAAAATTGTGAAAAAACAAGTCCAAAAATATTATCTTGCTATCTTGGCCCCAAACTGTTAAATTTCACCACTGTACAAGCTGGATCGACCCCGTGAGTTCCGCCTTAGTTCATTTCTATATACATGTGTACGATATATTTGACGCCAAGCCTCAGCGCTTCGATGCACCGTTCACGGGATCGATTCTTTTTGTTGACCATCAGGTATATCAAAGTCACACAAGGTGGCCTTGGCTATCGCTGGATGGTTTTTACGACATTTCCTCCCGTTTTTCCACTTATGTGCTTTGACTGATTGGGGTTTAACATCGTACTCAACGGTATTTCACTTATGTGACGACGGGTATTCCATTTCACGCTGTTTCTTGGTTAAATATTGTGGAAAACCGCGATGAAACTTTATAACAACAACCCAACTACCCCGTGATTGCCGGAGCCACATAATACCTGATGAACGCCTGACAGACTCAAAGCTATAGATGGTTATTCGAAGTGTGATTAGCAAACGGACATGCTTGTGAGTGGCGTGCCATAATTTTATTTTTGCCCGCCTGTCAAACATATGAGTGGCGTGCCATAATTTTATTTTCGCCCGACTGTCCAACATATGAGTGGCGTGCCAAAATTTCATTTTTAACCACTTGTCAATCACTTGAGCCGCATTCAAACATTTTATTTTACCCCGCATGTCAAACATATGAGTGGAGTTCCATAATTTTATTTTCGCCCGCCTGTCTTACATATCAGTGGCCTCCCAAAATATTGCTTTCGCCCACCTCTCAAACATATGAGTGGCCTACCAAAATTTGTATTTTCACCCGCCTGTCAATCACATGAGTGGTATGCAAATATTTTATTATACCCGCCTGACATTTCAGTGGCGTGCCATAATTATATTTTCGACCCAGGTTCAAACATATGAGTTATGTACCAAAATGTTTATTTTCTCACCCGTGTCTAACATATGAGTGGCGTGCCAAAATTTTTTTTTCGCCTGCGTATCTAATATATGAGTGGCCTGTCAAAATTGTATTTTCGCTCGGGTGTCAAACATATTAGCGGCGTGCCATAATTGCATTTTCGACCGACTGTCAAACATATGAGTGGTACGCCAGTATATATTTTCGCCCGCGTGTCAAACGTATGAGTGGCGTACCAAAATTTTCATTTCGCCGGCGTGTCAGATATTTTACTGGCGTACCAAAATTTTCATTTCGCCGGCGTGTCAAATATTTGAGTGGGGTACCAAAATTTCATTTTCGCCCGTGTGTCAAACATATCAGTGATGTACCAACATTTTATTTTTGGCCGCGTGTCAAATATTTCACTGGCGTACCAAACTTTCATTTTCGCCCGCTTGTCAAATATTTGAGTTGCGTACCAAAATTTCATTTTCGCCGGCGCGTCAAACATATGAGTGGCTTGCCATATTAGTGACGTGCCAAAATTTTATTTTCGCACTCGTGTCAAACATACACGAGTGGCTTGCCAAAATTAAATTTTTGCCTGCGTGTCAAACGTATAAATGGCGTGCCAATTTTTTTTTCTCAAAGGTATGAGTGGCGTGTCAAAGTTTCATTTTCGTTGGCGTGTCAAACATATCAATGGCAATTTTGGCCCGCGTGTCAAATATTTGACTGGTGTACCAAAATTTTATTTCGCCCTCGTGTCAAACATATTAGTGACGTGCCACAATTTTATTTTCGCCCACGTGTCAAACATATGAGTGGCGAGCCAAAATTTTGCTTTCGCCGGCGTGTCAAGCGTATGAATGGCGTGCTAAAATTTTTGATTTCGCCTGCGTGTCAAACATATCAATGGCATACAAACATTTTAATTTCGTCCCTGTGTCAAATATTTGACTGGTGTCAAACGTACGAGTGGCGTGCCAAAATTTTATGTTCGCTCATGTGTCAAACATATGAGTGCCGTACCAAACATTTATTTTCGCCGGCATGTCAAACATTATAGTGGCGTACCAGAATGTTATTTTCGGCCATGTGTCAAACGTATGAGTGGCGTGCCAATATTTTTATTTTCGCCGCGTGTCAAACATATGAGTGGCGTGCCAAAAATTTTATTTCTGCCCGCCGGTCAAACATATAAGTGGTCTGTCAAAATTTTATTTTCGCCTGCGTGTCAAACGTATGAATGGCGTTCCAAAATTTTAGGTTCGCTCATGTGTCAAACATATGAGTGCCCTACCAAAAATGTTTTTTGGCCTGCGTGTCAAACATTTAAGTGGCGTACCAAAATTTTATTTTTGCCTGTTTATCAAAAATATAAGGGGCGTGCCAATATTTCATTTTCGCCCGCATGTCAAACATATGAGCGGCGTGTCAAAGTTTCATTTTCGCCCGCGTGTCAAACATTTGAGTGGCGTATCAAAATTTTATTTTTGCCCTCGTGTCAAAAATATACGTGGCGTGCCAATATTTTATACCTTCGCCCGCGTGTCAAACATATGAGTGGCGTGCCAAAATTTAATATTCGCCCCCTGTTAAACGTATGAGTGGCGTGCCAATAGTTCATTTTCGCCCCCAGTGTCTAACATATGAGGGGTGTATCAAAATTTTATTTTCGCCCACGTGTCAAACGTATGAGTGGCCTGCCAAAATTTTATGTTCGCTCATGTGTCAAACATATGAGTGCCGTACTAAACATTTATTTTCGCTCGCGCCAAACATTCGAGTGGCGTGCCAAAATTTTATTTTCGGCCGCGTGTCAAACATAATTTATGCGTGGCGTGCCAATATTTTTATTTTCGCCCGCGTGTCTAACATTTGAGTGGCGTGCTAAAATTTCATTTCCGCCCGCTGGTCAAACATATAAGTGGTCTGTCAACATTTAATTTTCGCCCGCGTGTCAAACATATGAGTAAAAGGGCGAAATTTTGTTATCTACGAATTTAGCAGAGGTTTGGATGGGAGTTCCATGTTGCCCTGGAGCTTTCAGAGCTATGGACAACACGAAATCGTTCGTGTTATTCCCACAGCTCTGTCCCAAGTATGCCCCTATTTGGACCAACTGGCTGCTGGATTGCCTGTCTCAAGTGCAACTGTCTTTTGACGTGACAAAATCAGTTGGTCAGCCCAACTGGCTTCTATAAAGCAGCCCATGTTGGGTTAATTTGAGTTGAGGGAACTGGTGCTGCCTTGGAGACAGGACAAATATAGGACAATGTATATTATAGGAGGACATCATAAACAGATCGGCTTCATGCTGCCGGTTAGCTCTGAGAGTACCCAGACGACAGAGCGATCCTCGCAGCTCTCTGTGAAAACAAGGAGGAGCCTTGGTAAAAATAACCTTTGCCTTTTTTTAAATCGTTGTCCACATTAACCACATGATTATGTTATAACACAAAAGCGTCTGGTGAAAGACACGAAACTGACGACACTGTCAAAAGCAAAATCATTTTAATATGTACGTCATCACAAGTTTTGGATTTGCCCCTATATGTGGATGATTTTCTAGAGGAGTATTTTAAACTCTTGCAAATAGTGTTATGATACAATTGCAGTCCATCGCCGACATAGGTCTATGCCAGCCCCACAATGAACGGGCTCCTTGCCTCCCATGTTGTGGCCCGTAATGCAATAAAAATTTGTTTAGTGCAATAAGCATTGCATTATAGGTAACAATTTTCACCTGTAATGCAATACTTATTTCATTAAAGGTACATGTAATGCAATAGTTATTTTTATTGGAGTACGGGTAATATTTGTACATAGAATGCCCCGCAATGCAATAGAACTTCACCAAAAGAATTAAAGTTTTATTCGAGATTCATCAATCTGGTGGAACCCATTTAGGTTCAAGAAAGATCAGTATGTGTGGTATGTGCATTTTTATATTCAACAAAAACACAAGAGGGGTAGTTGTTTACAACCAAACATTTACATAACGTTTCACATTTCTAAATTTGTGTTGTTTTATTGCTGAATACACAGCCCGCCACATGCAAGGGATATGTTCAGCTGGTCAATACACGCCAAGCAATCAATCAAGCGATCCACCGGACACACTCCATATAGACTAACCTCCCACGGATTTTGTTTCACCCTCCACCAGGTAGCATCCCCGCTAGGATTTTATGCCAGGTTCTTACCACCTCCCCCTATAAAGAAAAGGGCAACTTCATCAATATTTTCCCTCCATGACACAAGCCCCCAGGCCTTGACTATTTTTCAGTCTCATTTTCTAAATCATATCCGTTTATTTAAAGTTCACTTTACTTTGTCATGAACATTTAAACGAAAACTTGGGAATACAGAGCAATCAATCAACGAACACACTTTTAAACAAAATATAATCCAACTAGCTGTTATTTTAAGTTAACATATATTCATTGGTGGTTGTCTGGCGTAGGTGTTAAAAAATCAGTCAGACAACTCACTAGTTTCGTTCATTGTTGTTTTCTATCAGCTTAAGCACGTCGAGCGTAAATAAGTTACTGTGTTCCTTACAACTTATCAACTTATGCACAAATAATGTTGGAACTGCATCTGGATTTAATTTTCTACGTTCTGTTTCGTCTGACTAAAGCCGAACTGAAGCAGTTTTCTCTTCTCAAATCATCCAGGAAGAAAGTGTTCAGAGCATAGCTTAGAATTTCTGTTTGGAGTTAAGTTTTTCCGTTTTATCTTCTTGATTCATTGCTTCAAAACAGGCGGCGTTTTCACTGGAAATCTGTATAATATAAGTCCATATAAGGCTGCTTTTAATCAGGATAATATGTGAAATCGGTAAATCCATAGGCCGCATACCGAGGCATTTTAATTCAATATCCACGATTTTTGACAAAAACGCTCATAATAACAGTCGTGTGAAAGGAAAGTGTAGCTGTCAAGTCTGCGATTTCTCGGAGAATCCTCCGAACCCACCTCGGAGCAGTTCGGGCGGTTTCTTCAAAGAAAAAAACAAGACGTCTGCTCTCTGAGAAATCTTGGGACGAGGTATTAATCGTAAACGTTGATGAATTATTTAAAAATGAAAAAAAATTGTAGAGAATATCTATTCAGTGGGTTAGAAAGTCAATGTTATGTATTTTCTTATCTAATAGTCGTTATACTTCTTCATAAACTTTAAACCAACATGCAAGCTACAATGCTTTTGTTGATTATCATCTATTTAGTACAGCTGCGATGAATTCGTAACTCGCCATATCGAGTTTGTTTGTTTGATTGGGGTTTAACGTCGTAGGCTACTCAAGGGTATTTCACTTATATGACGACGGATTGTCCACTTCACACTGCACCTTGCCTTAATACGGTGAAAAACCGGGAGGAAACCTCGTAAAAACCACCCCCGCGATGTCCGGAGCCACAACATATGACTCGCTCATATAACTGAGGGTCGACAGGCGGACTCGAAACCCGTGACCAGTAAATCGACCATATCGAGTTGATTACCTTCCTGTTGTGAACAAATTCAAAATATGTTCTTGACACTAATATACTATGAAGGGACACTTGACCATAAGTAATAAAGATTGATGGGGGTTTTACGTTGTGTTAAAGGATATTCCACTTAAAGGACATGTGGCAGTGATTCTTACAATAATTGACACCAGCACAACAAAATTTGATAAAGTTGGAGAGTAAATTTTCCAATAGTGCTTTGTATATTCATTTCTTTGGGGTTTAACTTTGTATTCAATGCTATTTCCCTTTTCTGACGACGGATTGTCCTTTTCACTCGGATTTTAGCCTAAATCGTGAAAAACTGAGAGCAAAGTCCGTAACAGCCACCCTCGTGATAGCCGGAGTCACACAGAGTGGCTCACTCATATACCGGAATTTGGACTCGAACCCGTGAACGGTACCTCGAAGTAGAGTAGATGAGCAGACACACTAATTAGTAAGCCACACCCAACAGTGCTATAGTATACACGGTATTGCTACACTCATAAAAAAACTATCTTCAGCACGTAAGTAACTTTGTTTTCACGAAACCATGTCTTATTTTCACATGAAACACTACACATAAAACAAACAAAATAGTATTCAATAGTATACTTTATTGATAAATAACAGTTCCGAATAACAGTAATAACATTAGACTATATTTCTGCAGATGCGATAAAAGTTCTCTAAACCTAATTAAACACCACATTTAATACAATAAATTGTATATAAAAACACGGACCTGTTGAGTCGGTTGGTTCATGCTGGGTACGTAAAGAGAACCCGACAATACAGTATAGAAATTGGCGATTGAATTTTTGGTGCTAACAGATTTAACATGTTTAAAACTGGTTTAAATGAATCCAGTTCACGTCATATGTTGCTTTTATCTTAACATAAACCTCACGAAAATATTAGTCCACGTTAAAAAATTAAAGTTAAAATATCGTGCAAATGGCAACAGAATTTGTATCAAAATGTTTTTTATATCTACGATTTCCGCTCTGAATTAATCCAGTAAGAAGATTAAATTAAACTCGAATCAAATATGCCTGACTTTTAAGGAACCTTATGAACTAGACGACTACGTTCGTAATTTTGTCATCTGCATTGTTTACAAATTTTAATACACTAACACCATAATCAGATAAGAACCAAAATTTTGAAAGAGTGCCTTTCTAAAAAGACAAAATATCGCCAAACTATAATTTGAAGTTGCAGTTAATTTAAATTCGTATGATGGGTGGCTTTCGAGAAATCTTGATCTTAATTTCGTGACAACACAGCTAAAAAATTTGTCTTAAAGTGGTATTCGGAGACTGGAAATAACAACGCAAATTTGGGGAAAACTAAGGCAATGACAGAGTTAGTCTATGGATAACAACTTCTTGATTAATTTGGCACGACGTTTCTATCCCATGCCAACGTTTCTATCTCGTTATAACATGGTTGAATACGATCTTTGAAATGAGATAGGAACGCTATGTGAAGTAAATCAAGAAGTTGTTATCCATACGAAATCGGTATTTACCTTACAGCTATACATTTCACCGGATACATCGATTGATTAATAGGATAGGTACGGATATAAACAAATGATTGATTTTAAATTATGATGATAATAAAATAAAGATGGAACAAAATCAATAAATATTAAAAACGATAAAACATATGAAACAGTAAAACCAAGAGACAAATTGACCTACTGTAAAAAAAACCACAAGTGCCTGCACAGTTTGGAGCTTCGGCGATTCTACAGATGGAATAATTATTGGGATATAAATTAAATCCAAAAGGCTGAAATCCCATAATAAAACTTAAATATAGTGTTTGAGGCAAAGGTCGTCTTATAATAAGGGACAGCTTAATATTGATGGAGTTAAATATCACACTGTTCCATATGCCTTTGGTATAGTTTTGCCGAGATCCGAATTAAGAGATAACTCTGCAATGACGACTAAGAAATATAACATTGCATGGGTTTTAAATATACTTTTCAGAAAATCACCGGCCGAAAAATGATAAAACTAATTTTAAGTCGAGTAAGTAAGTAAAAAGATTCTCTCTAGGAGCTCGTTACACAACAACTCTACGGACCTCTACCAGTAGTGAAATTTAAACGTGATACAGTCTGTGATTAAGGGGAAACAACTGGTTATTCAAATCGTTAAAACATTTCTTTGAATTAAAACGGTAATTAAACTTATTTTATTAAAACAACTTATGTCTTAACAAAGGTCATTAAATAAATGATAAAATTAAAATTGAATACTGTAACAATATTTTGATTACCATAGAAACAAAATTATTAAAACCAAAAAATTTAAATAATTATTTCAGTGTATTATGCTGTTTTTGAATTCAAAAAGGTATAAATCAGTACCTGGTCACTATATAAAAAAGCTGCAGATTATAAAACTTACAGGCAACAGATAAGACAAAATCGTCTAAAAACGTTCGCAGTACAATTGTGAAGAGCTTAAAAGTTCATACATAAATGAGACGACATATGGTAAAATACACATGCTAGTTTGTCAAACAGACATTCGGTGGAAAACCAACAATACATCATATAAGCTAAAATAGAATAAAAATAATAGAGAGACGTTTCTATTTTATTTTAAAATATACAACTTTCTAGACAAAGCTAATAATATATACGTTGGATTGATAGTAAGTTTAAAGATTCGTGATGTTTCGACCACTGATACTGGATGCGGTCATTACACCAATACCTGACCGAGAGGACACCCTAACTTGCGCCAATTATAGCATCCTAGGAATTGAAATTGTTTCAACACCAATCTCACCCTTTTGTCATAATGACGTTCTATTATTACATTCCCACAAAAAATTAGCACAGGAGGCCCCGATACTACTTATAGCACATGTAGATGCGAGTTCTCTATTGTCGGTTGGTTGGGGAGACGAGGCTATAGTCGGACAAGCTTCTTGGGGCTCAGTTACTAGATTTGCCACAAAGTCGTCTTATATGTTGTATTATCTACGGAATTCTCTATTTGAAGGATGCCCGGACCTTCCTGCCGTTGAGAGGAAGCGTGGGTCTGTTGTTGTCCATCATGTTGTGTTGATGGGCATTGGGACAGTCCTCACAGATCAACGATCGTAGGCATTTCAACTGTGGATAAATAATGTTAGAAAGGTTATTCAAGTGTTGTTTGTTGGTTGGTTTCATTGACGGTAACGAAGGAAACCCAACTCAGCGCCACAGCAAATTCAGACAAGATGGAAATGCAAGACGCTATTACAAATGTACCATAGATTACAGATAACTTGAGGCTGTAGTAAAATCAACTACGGTACCTGTGTATCCGGCTATTGGAAGGCCCAAGTTTCTCAGTTTAGCATTACCAAATTTGGAACGAGTCAATCACTTTGTTTGCTTGATTTGGATTTAAAGTCACAATCAAGCTTATTTCGCTAATACAAGTCGGGCGAAGGAAACCACCCTGACACCACTGTCAGCAAACAAAGACAAGACGGGCCATATAAACCCTGCGCCAGCGACAGTATATCGGAAAGCTATTCTCTTAGAACCCCCGAATCCCCAAAGGTCTACGGAAGACTTGGTGAGCATAGACATAAACTGAATAGTCCAGGGTGCTAATCACTTAGCAACGGCTCCGCTCCCCTCGACTAAGAAAGTTTGTCAACCATCATACTGAAGAAAGTGTTCTTCAAATAAACTCTATAAATTACACTCCTAGACAACATTTGCCCCAATTAAAATATACCTGTTCTTCAGACATTTCCACTTCCTGTTGAAACACGATCCAGGATACGCTCTCGGCGCATGGGGGTGTCGTCAAGGACCCATCGTATGTCCAATATCGGCTTGTGTCAGCTGAAAGAGAAGGAAAAATTCAAACATATTACACACACCTCTCTATTTCAAGGGCTGTTTCGAATCCTATACACAACGAAAAATGTTTTGTTTGATCTGGGTGTTATGCCGTACTTAGGGTTATTTCACTCACATGACGGCGTGCCCAACTAATGGGTGAAGGAAACAACCCTCAGCAACTCTGGCAACTAACAAAGACAATAGGGCAGGACTTATACAGTACATAATATAAACAGATCAGCTTCAGATTCTCCCTTTATCCAGATAGCACTCTGGAAAATGATAACCTAGGACGTTACAGTGCAGCATACCACCACAAATTTATAGGCTTAGTTTAGAGAGCAGACGTACACACAGAAGCCCTCAAAAACATTTATATCATCAAGTTTTATGTGACACAGAATGAAATGTTTGCTTGATAAATAAAATTAATTGCAAAAAGGATAGGATAGATGTAGAGATCTGAATCTCTGATATGCTACCATATCATGTAGCCTTATCTACATAAGGCTATGGTTATTCTAACCCAAGCTTAGAACAATAAAGCAAAACATGAATAATGTAAAATGCAAAACGTAAAGTTAAAAAAATTCTGGAAAGTAAATTGAACAATTATCCAGCACGTTAAAATTATGCAGAACATAAAATTGTTACAGAAACAAATCAGAAAGATCAAACTTTTAAACTATTCACTCACCAGGTAACAATACTTGTGGAGAGAATTCCGAAATCTTAAAATTCATTCCCTTATATTTGACACTTTCCATAGCTTGGGAGAAAGCTTTAAATCCAGGGCATTCTTTACCAGCCTGAAGAGAAAACATAAATTTGATTTTCTTTATGTTAAAGATGAATGAAATTGAATACACCCAGTGTTATGTCGTCTTTTATTACACATAATTGTACTAAGACAGTTGACGTTTAATTTATTTGTTTCATTGGGGTTTAACGTCGTACTCAAGAGTATTTCACTTATAAGACCACGGATTATCCCCTTAGCAATGCTCCTTGCTTTAATACGGTGGAATACCAGGAAGAAACCACGTAAAAAACGCGATTGTCGGAACCACATCTTGTGACTCACATATATACCTGAGTGTCAACAGACGGACTATCTTGTGAACAGTACATCTAAGTAGGCTTGGATAGCGCACTCGCTAACCACTAAGCCATGGCCGAGGACCAAGTTGACGTTTAAAACTGATGATCAACTATTAAAGTTTGTTTCGCTATTCGGTGGCGTGCCGGTGGCGTGCCGATATAAGAAATGAAGCTACCAGACAAACAGTCCATCGAAGTATGATTAGTAAACAGACACGCTTAAACCACCAAACCACGGCCCACATGACAAGGAGGAACGCTTACTTACATATTCATGCCTGCTAGACTTAGTACCATGAGGACACACTTAGGAACGTCAAATACAATAGCATTGCTCTTGCATCAAGTGAGAACTGTTCTCCGGTGTTTAGTCTAAAAACGCTATTATTACGTAAACGACAACAGCTGAAGTATGACAGATGTCCAAAACAGTTACTAAGTTGCCAAGGTAAGAATAACCAGCTTGTGGGCCTAGTTATAGCGTTTTTCATGTATACAACATTGAACACGTTTGAGTTCTGAACGTGTTTATAACATCATTTGAGATCAATTAAGCCCAGAGCAAACATTTATCCACTAGGTTTATAAACCAACCACTTACATCCGAATTTATTTACATTATGAGTAATTAAATTGACATAACATCCGCTCTAGAGGGCCGTTACGTAACCCTTACTAGGTTTTTGCCCAGAAAAAATTGGACCCACGCAACATCAGACTTCACTCTATTTACTCGTGATTTTCAAGCTACCAGTATTTATGCACTAGGCTGTATCTGATAATAAAAACTTTTACACGGGGTTACAGCAATGGATTCGAATTGAACGTGGCTTCATGTTGCCCTAGTGCTTTCTGAGCATAGATGCAAGGGAAACACACTCAGTAATGGGACGTTTGTATACGAATATTTTCTGAGGGTAGTGCGTTCGACTCCCGGACGGGTTTCAACCTACAAAATTTTCTGAACAGGTATATGTTCTAAATAAGAAACTGTTATCCCAAAATAACAATAAGGTTTGTATACGTTTTGAAATTGGGCGTTGATATACTCTCGTTATTCACGGGATATCCTTTCTTTATATCACAAATTATATCCTCTGAGAAATTAATTTTGTTTCTTTAGGATTAATAGGACGGGATTAACATTTTACTGATTGATTTATTAGTGTTTTAGGCCGTGCTTAAGGGTATTTCACGTATATGACGGAGGTGTTTTCCATTAATAATTCCCAGGGCTGGGAATAATCAATCGGATGTACCTTGCCGGAATATCGATACTGTGGTATAGCATTAATGCTTGGCTGTGATAAATATATGAAAATGAACCAAAATAGTGCATGGTCGTCAACGGAAGCCTGTTTAACCACTTATCGAAGCTCATGTTATTGCATTGAAAAGCGCTAATTTATAGAATTACATTATCTTTTGAAAGTACCACAAAAATAAATTGTGAATTCTCTACACAGAGCACACTGATAATACTTTTTACAGTGACGACTATATCACATCCGTGATGATGTGCGCTGTCTATTGGAGTACTTCATAGTAAGGCATTATATCGACAATTAAACTAACTCCTGCATGTCACCGATATATTTTCCTTTGTACGGTGTAGTGCTGCATGTATGTGACAATATTGCTGATAAAAGCAAATAAATGCTTTTAACGCCGAACGGGATTTCACTTACATTAAAATTATTTTCTCCAGCAGTGATCAGCCACACCTACACAACCGTAAAATGTAGGCTAATGTCTGTTGCTTCCTTGTAAAATCAAGCCATCCTTCAGAAAAAGTGATATGTAGCCTAGCGTTGTTTGTGTGATTGGTGTTTAACGTCGTACTCAAGGGTATTTCCCTTACATGACGACGGACACAAATACAGAACATCACAAACAAATCTGCTTCCCGTTACTCTTTATCTCTGCGAACACCACGGCAACAGAAAGCAACCTCTTTTCTCGCCCCTTACGATCGCAGGGCCATGGCCCACCCGCTCCCTCACGGGGCGCCTAGCGTTGACTGTCGTGTCACGGCGTATGGCATTCTTACGTTAATTACGGTATTTCACGTCAATAATTTACCTTTAGTAACACGCCTAATACAGCCAGGCCCTTATCACTTGTGGCGGCCTCTCCAAAACTGGAATACTTCTCCGTGTTCCAGTGTACCAAGTGAAGCTAAAATGGAAAAAAGAGCTTTTTAGAGTTCATTGAATTCAAGGACTAGCCCACCAGGTTGATGTTCATACGTAGCCTATCAGAAATGTATATCTACATTAATCAATTGAGAGTAATATCAAAATCAAAAAGATGCTGATTAAGCGTCCCTTTGTCCGTGTTTATTTAGAGAGAAAATTGCTTTCCTCACGGGGTTAGAATTCGGGACTCATTCTGCCGTGAACCTCTGTAGTTCAGTCGGTAGAGTGTTCGTGTTGTAGCCAAATGGTCCCGGGTTCGAATCCCGGTGGAGGCAAGCACATTTTTCTCTCTGCATTTATTCGATATATGAAGAATAGGACGTTTACCTAGCTGTGGTACATGTGCATGTTATCTAGTCTTTTATAGTCAATTTTACTACCTACGTCCTTATCCATACCTATATCATATTTCGGCAAACACTTCAGTTGAAGGGTAATATAATTGGTTATTTTATGAAGCGTTTGACTACGTGTTCAATGACATTTACTAATATGACAACCATACCCTACTGATAAGTGGCGGAAACCCTAGAAAGTAACGATGTAATCCAGACAGACACCGAAGACACCTAGGGTCAAGATGTCGCTTACTTGTTTTCGTGACTTAGAATTTTCTTTTCATCGCCGTTGTGCAGCCAAAATATTCGTAGATTTGTTCGTCGTTTGTTTGTTTGTTTAACGTCACACTCAAGGCTATTTCACTTACATGACGATGGATTGCCCACTCCACACTGTTCTTTGCCTAATTACCGTGGAAAACAGCGAGGGCACCTCACAACAAAACACCCCGCGATTGCCGAGCCACGTCGTGTGATTCACTCATATTCCTGATGGTAAACTGGAGGAGGATTGGCCAGGCCGTGACAAATATTTGACAATTATGATTTGGTATGCTTTGTTTGTTAAATTTGGGTTTAATGCAGCTTCATGTTGCCTTTGGCTATCAGGTATATGAGTGAGTTACACTATGTGGTTCCGGCATTCCCGGGGTGGTTTTCAAGAGGTTTACTCACTGTTTTCCACAGTAAATAAGCAAAGAACACTGTTAAGCACCTGGGCCCACTTATGCTAAGGGCGCTTTGTGAAAGAGGCTCGTCTCCTCCTAAAATAGGCTTGAGGGAACAAGTAAGGTCACTTAGCTTAAGGAGGCTTTGTGCAAGTGGGCCCAAGCCAACAAGAAAAATCCGTCCCTATCGCGGCAAACATACATTCATTTCTACACTCCTAGTTGGGCTTACCTCAGCAGCATACATCTTCCCGTCGACAGTGTGTTCAGATCCCTTGCCATTTTCAGACCCCCAATGCCAGTGAAACTGCTCCAAGCGGTACTTGCTGTTCAGAGGACCTCCAGATAGAACTGAGAAAGGAAAAAATATAGATTTGTTTTACCAATCTTACTCAAGGTGATTTTACTAATGGCGTTTCCGGGTCGCATCAAACTGTTGAAAACCAATATCGCTAATAAATTTCGATACTTCATAAAGAGTTTCCAAGGTTTGTTCGTCAAGAATATTTCACTTATATGACGACGGATTCGTCCACTTCACACTGCACATTGCCTCATTACGGTGGAAACCGGGACTTGAAGAAACCTTTTAACAACCACCCCGAGATTGCCCGGGCCACAACGTGTGATTCGCTCATATACCTGGTGGTCGATCCCATGAACGGTACATTGAAGCAAGAAACGGAAGCCCAGCGCAAATGCTAGCACTAAGCCACGGCCACGGGCCCTGTCCCAAGGTAAACTGTTAATATTTAGGTTTCTACGAATTATAAAGCTTTAAGTTCTGCTCTGGAAGCATATTTTTTTAGGTGTAATTAAGGTTCTTGACCGCCATCATCCTGTGAGAATGAATTTAATTTGACACAAGTTGTTATACGACGTATGTATTGAATTGCTATTGAACACTACAGTTTTTGTCAAAAGGATCCAAGCCATTTTATCTAAATATCCCACCACGCTAACAAGCAGTCATAAGATTGTCAAAAATCAGTCTATTGAATTTTTTAAACGGTCAATAAACATGTATCAATACTCGACTTTAGTGAATTTAAAGAGATGCCCTAGGGCTAAGGATGTGCCCCTGGGGTGATTCCGAGTATCAAGGGATCATCCCTTTCGGAACAATTGATTTAAAGGTCACGCTTTGACAGCGGAAGACAAAAAAGCTTTTCAAACACACTCGTGTACAACACGGTTTACAGTGCACCATGGGATTGTCCATTGTGCAATACTTGAGAACTGTATGTTCAACAGAACATTTCTTTGGGCGATTTGTACATCTAACAATATGGTTATAACTCTGATGGACTATAGCTCCTTCATACGGTATCTACCAAGGTCAAAACAACCTGGAAGTGTCCTTGCTTTTTCTAGAAGGTTTTTTTTCACAATGGTTACAGCTTTTAACAATCATGTTTTGTAGTGGGTGTGCACGGACGTTTCTATAATATTGCACCATCGCACTTATTCAGCAGGAATACACATGGCGAATTCGAGGTTTTCTTGGATTTCGGGTTTTGAACGGAAGTCAAGGTTCATCCACTTTTTTGAGTGTGAGCCTACCAAATGGGTACCTAGGGACAAAGCAATGACAAGATACACAACAAGAACACCATGAGGGCACAGAATATATTGTGCACAAAGATAAAGTGGACACAATTTTAAAGTGCAAAACAACACACCAGAATTCTGTTACCCTTTACACGGTTAATTAAGTCTATTGCCTAAATACAAGTGATTGATTGATACGTGTTTAACCCCGAAATAACAGTTAAGTGGTTTATGAGAACGGTGCTCTCAACAGCATATATCCGTAGTAAGATAGCCACATATTTAACCCCCCCCCCCCCCCCCCCCTTTCCCCAGTCAACAGCAGCTAATAGGTGTACCAGCCTAGCATGCACCTAGAACATCTAAAGACTTATCACTTATTTTAGAAAACCAGACGCATGACTTAAAGTTCAACAGTAGAGTTACCTGCTTCTCACAATGGGGCTTGGCGAACTCGCTGAGCCCAAAATTAAAATTCTGTTCGTCAGACCCAGAGAGAGATAAATTAGCTGACGCGATATGAGGCACAAGATAAATATAAATTATAACAGGCTGACTACTTCACTTAGATCAGAATTCGCCTAATGTTAAAAATAGTTAGCTAAGATGTTAGTTTTCTAGCTGGTTGACGTTCATAAGGAAACAGAAAATACAAGCGTTTGCAGCTGAACGGTATGCAATACTTTTCTTTATAGAAGGATATATGTGGCTGCTATTCGCTGAATCATTTCACATGAAAACCATGTTGACTTTCAAATCTTGCAGATACTAGCATTTCTATATCTGTTTGCTTATTTGATTGAGTATTTAACTTATATAACAATGCACTGTTTATTTCGCACTGCTGCTTGCTTAAATATGGTAGAGAAGGGGGACGAAACCTAATAATCCCTCCGCCACCGGCAATTGTCGGAGCCGTGGACATTGTTGAGTTTACTTATAAACCTGATGGTTGACAGACGGACTCGAACCCGTGAACGGTACATTGAAGTAGGATTTTTAACAGACACTCTAACCACGGCCCACAGTATCTTTATAAGGTTACATATATACTATGATAGACAGATACATAACTCTATTTCTAAGTGGGTGTTTGTATAGAGAAGAACTAAAAGCGATAAAACATTAACCCATTACTTAACCCATTATATCGGGGAATGGTCTTCAAATTTTATGTGTTATTATTAAAAAATTAATAATAATTTGTTAACATTATTTCTACTATATGTGTTATTATTAAAAAATATAGCAGAAATAAGACTTTATGACTAAATTAATAAAATGTCTGCGTAGGTGACTCACACGACTCGGCTTGTGCTCCAGCCTTTAAACTGTAGCCACAGTTACCAAGGTTGAGGTCCTTTTCTTTGGAATAAGTTATCACAAGGGGGGATTTGGCCAGCTCCTGGTCAAAAGCTGCTTCCTTCGTCACGATGTCGATTGGGGACTGCCTCATCCCCGCAGCCGCTGGGAAATTCTTTGACCATGTGTGAGGGCCTACAAAAGAAAAAAAAGAAATATATATCAAACTAGAATGAAACATGATGTTGACATTACTGTAAAATAATGTATTGGAAACAAATTATAAAACAAAAAAGTCAAATAGAACAGAAGTATCTGAAGTGATCATAAAACAAACACCCCTCCCCCCCCCCCCCTAAATAAAATAAGCGAAAACGATACAAAATATATATTCGTTGGTTCTGTTTTACCTTTCCTATTTTACCTTATTTTCATCAAAATCATTAACTTAAATATTTAAGATTTTTAGTTGTCTGTAAATGTAGCTGAATATATTATGGCGTCTGGCAACCTCATGAACGAAATACATTGGACGTCCCTTCCAACAAACAATTAAACGATACCACGTGGTATCGGTACCTTGGCACTACGTGCCAATGGCGACACACGGTGTAGAATTAAAGTACATGACAACAGAACACATATGCCTTGGACAGGGATTTCAAATTAGACACTGCAAAAAATCTAGAGATATAGCGGTAATTTTATCTAACAAAATAGGTCACAAGCGATAACATTTAACACTTTAAGACAACATTTATCATTTTATTAAACGAGAACCGAAGCTATGTAAACATATTTTGAGATAGGAGCGGATAGCAACGCCTTCAGCAATGACACGAGTTTGTCAAATCGTGCACAGCTTACGACTTTTTACGACTTTGAAGCGTGCAGCCTTTTTATTCAGTAAAATTTGTTGAATTAGATGTCGCTAGCGTATTTAATCGCTTTTGTATTATTTGGATGTCTTGGTAGGCAAGTGAGCTTATACGTCATACAAATGTTCTTCCACTGGCAAGTCTAGTATAATACACATCGCAATTCCAAACGCAGAGAACTTTAAACATGTTTGCTCTACGATTTTATACTTTATTTTGTCTTCACCAGGAATGAATAAAATAGCCAACAACTAGCATAATCTAGTGAAAGACAGTGATTAAAGCAACAATACAAAAATTAGAAAGTTAATGCTGATGGAAGATCTCCGCGCTCGGAATTCCACTAACTGCATGTTATAAAGTAGAGTTAACTTACAACTCCAATAAAAGATACACATGCATACATGGTGACAATGGATTTAAAATAAAACGAACATTTGAATCACCATGTATATCTTTTATTGGAGTTGTAAGTTTACCTTACTTAGTGAAACTCGGTGGGAATAATGCTGCGTGTGCTATAATTATCATATCACATTAAAGGTCATTTCACTTTTTTGACCGTGTGCCAACTTTTAAAGAAGTAAGACACGAACAACTGATCGGTGTCCCTATCACATTTCACCCCTGCTGCATGAGTTGAACAGGAGCTGTCCGCCAACGACCCTTTGCAACTAGCGTCATGTTTGTTTGCCGGTTTGACCTTGATGTTTAACGTACAAGTGGGGGTTTTACTTATAATGAAGGCGCACCAGTCTCAGGTTCGAAATCCCTCTTATCGTCCCCGGCATTAATCAAACACCAGACATTAAAAACACAACACGCAAAAAAAAGAGATGCAAAATAGATTGGTTTCGTGTTATCCCTTTTGCTTTGAGAGCAATTTGACAATGGCAAACTTCAATCAACGAAACGCCATCTTGGAAAACACTGAAAGACATGGTCATTGCTAAGCATGCAGATGTAACCAACATTGGCAAAAATAAATGGAGCACAGAAAACTAAAACACCGAAAATTTTACATGGTCTTAAACCACCCACCAGTCACAACTATGTGTGCATTCTATGGCTCCATAAACGAAACCCCCTGGCCTTAAAGGAACCCCTTCTCCCCTACGAGGCACCCTCAAAGCCTCCCAAAGCCTACCGGAGTAATAGGTTTACATAGGTTAAAACTGAATTCAGACTAAGTAAATATTATACCATTTATAGGTTAAAATGCGTGCTGGGATGGATTAATTTTTTTTAAAAAGGATCGACGGACAGGCTTGAATGTTAAACTTATACAATTCACACAAAGAACTACATGATTATTTACACACACAGCGGCCGGGACAGAACATTACACATAGAAAACGATTATTTCTCGCTACTTATGCCGTAATGCTAAAGGGCGACCTCTGCTGCAGCGTGCCATTCTCAGCCAACTCAACCATTATGCAATCCGGATTTGTTTGCAGTGAACTAAAAGATTGGTTAAACGCTAAATAACATTTCACTCAAAAGCGGCCATGTTCTTTAACCATAAATATCCCCTCTAACACGACCATACAATGTACATTTTGTTGCTCTATTGCGTAAAAAATATACTGCAGTGCAAAACATAGACAGCATGGCGTGAAACAATGGTCTTTTATTGTCTCTTTTCGGTGAGGTGAGGAGGGGAGGGGAGGGGGAGGGGTAATTATTTTAATTTTGTTTAAAATCTTTGCGTAGCTGTACTTAAGCTTATTTTACTCATATGGATGAGGGAACCCACCATCGACGCCACTGGCGGCAAACACAGACATGACAGGATAGTTACAGGACGCAATACAAAGTCATCACAAACAGATCGGCTTCATGTCGCCCCTTAGCTCTGAGAGCACCAGGACAACAGAACAGACAGCTCCCTCCTAACCGTCTGCCTGGTTACAATAAATAAGTACAACACAAAAAGCATGAAACATGGAAATAAAGTGTGTGCACTTTGTACAAATGGTCCAGTCACAGATTCTGCTTATCCGCTATAGAATGCTTATGTTAAGGTTCTTCTACGCGGCTTATCTAACCACACAATGAATCAATTGCAGATGTGGATTGGCTCTGTATATGCCAGACAACTAGTCTCCTAAAAATCTGATAAAAACTATCTACATTTTGTTAGACTGTTCAGCATACGTTAAATCGTCATATACACCACACCGTCCTATATACCCAACCGTCCCATACATCACACTGTCCTATACACCCCACCCTCCTATACCCTCCAATGTACATCACACCCTCCTATACACCCCACTCTCCTATACCCTCCAATATACATCACACCCTCCTATACACCCCACCCTCCTATACCCTCCAATATAGATCACACCCTCCTATACACCCCACTCTCCTATACCCTCCAATATACATCACACCCTCCTATACACCCCACCCTCCTA
>JARFOD010079570.1:0-19904 GCA_031763545.1 Mopalia muscosa
ACGAGGTTTCCTCTCGGTTGTCCATCATATTTAAGTAAGGTGCATTGTAAAGTAGACAATCCGTCGTCATGTTAGTGAAATACCCTTGACGTTAAATCCAAATCAAACATACAAAAACACAAATATGAAATAACTTTGCCGGTTGTTTTTCTTGATTTGCTTTACCCCAAGTTTGTTTTTGTTCTAGGTCTACCACCTCACTCCCATTGCTTTTAAATTCCCTTTATATAATACAGTTGCCTGAATATGCCTAAAAATATATTGAGTTTCTCTGAAAGCTTGTAAAAATATTGTTTAAAAGTACTAATAGAGTCGCATTGTTTGCAATAGGCAATTTAGTAGATCACACCGGGCTAAGTGTGTGTTGTTCAGGAATCTTTATTTCCTGGTCCTAATGGAAATGAAGTAAAGATAAAGTTGAGTTGTGGAATTGTGTTTAAATCGCTATGATATGCAAAACAGCTTTGATAATATGTTTAGTCAAAGTTGTTAGAATTTATTTAATATGTTATATGGCTTTGATGATTTTATAGTTCAAATAGATGGTATACTCATGTTTTTGTTTCGGTATATACCTCCATTTATAGCTTCGATTGTAGCTGATATTGTAGAATAATATGATTGCATAATTTTTTCAACTTATGTAAAATCTTTATGTATTAATATTGTTACGTCACCTTTTACATTACTCTTGTGTTGATGGTTAAATCAGCTGCCAAAACATTAAAATCAAAATGAGTCTTTTGTTATTCAGAGTTAAATTACTTGTTTGCAATGCTTAACGGATTAGGCCCACTGGTTAAGGGAAGCTTGTTTAGAAAGGAGCAATGCTGATTTAACTGGAGGAAGGTTTATGTTCCAAAAATGTCAAATCACCTTGAATTTTATGATAGTGGTAGCCTCAATTATTGTTGGAATACACCCTTGTCATATAAACGAAATATCATTAAGCACGGCGTGAAACATCAACTAATCATTCATCAATTAGTAAACTTATGAGTAGAAATCAAAGAGTCGGATTGATTGTTTGTTACAATGGGGTTTAACGCCGCACTTGGCACTGCAACAAACAAAAACATCACAGAAAAATACAGGAAACTCACAGGACAACACTAATACATTACAAACATTTCGGCTTCCTGTTCGTAACGGGAAGCAGATTTGTTTGTGATGTTCTATATTTGTGTCCGTCGTCATATAAGTGAAATACCCTTGAGTACGACGTTAAACACCAATCAAACAAACAAACTTTAGATCAACAAGCATTGGGGCATCAGAAGGAGCACTGTAAACCCCCACCCAAAGATTCTGAACACGAAGCTCCTGTGCGGTGATTTGGAGGGTGAATATTGTCCATGCTGAGGGGAATCCTGTTAGCTAAGAATAAGTGGAGGAACCCAGACATTTGGTTAAGGTAATATAAGCGCTGGAAAGTTTTCGTTAAATTGAAGGTTCAAATCCTCCAAATGTTGTCAAAGTATAATGTAAAGTTGATGTCTAAAGTTCTGTGTACTCCATTTCATTGCATCAAGCCAAAATCCATGACTAAACCAAGTACTTATCGGACTCCTTAACCGTATGGGACATTTCAAAGCGATTTTGTGTAAGCTTGTTCACCTTGAAACAAGATACATCTGATCAACTTTAATCCCTGTTGACCTTTCATTTCACAGAACCGATTTCAAGCTCTTAAAATAAATGGCATTAACGGCGTATCAATATACTTTCAGTCCAAACGAAAAAAAAGGAAGAAAAAAGCAAAAAATCAAAACGTTTCCTTTAATGCCCAGAGTAGGGATATGAAAATCTGTTTAATCTGTATAAAGAATAAGCCCTTTAGACATAGGTTAATGTTAATGGTCACCGCCTTATTTTGTAGTGCCTATTTGTGGCAACTGGATTGTCTTATTCCTGAACAAAGACAGGTAACTCTGGAATCTTTGTCATATGTATTGCAATCTTGTTATGTATATTGGTGGAATAAAATGTCCATACTGTGCTAGATTGTCAATCAAAGTGTTTGTGAACTAAAACATATATGCATGTATCAACAGCCGCTGATAAAGTGAGGCAGCTTTGTGCACGACTTAGATTTGTGTAGTCCATAGGCTTGTTTGTGCCTCGCAAACCAACGATCGTGGATTTAAATGGCACACAGACAAGATGAAATTAACTCTCCGCGAATAAGACCGTTGTGCCTATAGTGAAAATGATAATAAGTTTATTGCCCAGTTGGCATAGGTACAAAGAGTTTTATTGACTGTCATTGGTCCTTAACTTCATCTGACAGCACACCATAACCTCCGGATATACCATCAGATAATAATCAGCCCAATCGTTTGACTTCTTTTCTCTATGGCAGATAGACGTTAACCATATTTGTCATATCTGATCAATAAGATGACCTCCTATCGTCTTAAGGTTTCCAGATATGATTATGCGGAAATCCGATTAAGAAACGCTACAGGTCGCACTAAAGCCCCTTGATTATTGACTTCGGTGTACTCTGGCTTTTGCATAAGATTTTGTGGTGATTAATTTGCACTAAGGCGATGTACTCCAACAGTAAACATATACATACATTGAGCGGATGGGAGCTTCCTGTTGTCCCGGTGCTCCGAGTCTTAGAGCTAAGGACATCAAACCCATCTGTTTCGTCATGTCTGTACAGTCGCGGGATTGCCTTGTATTGTGTTTTTGTTTTGCTAGTGGCGCCAGGAGTGGTTTCCATCACTCATTCGGCTGACACATCGCCATATGAGTGGAATCAGTAAGAAACTTTATTAACCTCGCACAGGATTAACACTATAAACTTACAGAGGAAAACCAAACGGCACAACATTTACCGTGTAGGCATACTACCATTTAGCCCGGATAGAACCAGGCAACAAGGAGGCTCTGTCTAACCAAAAATACATATCTGCATTCATGTGCCAGTGTGATTGCTTTTAATAAAGATAGATAAACTAACGACTAAATACAAATTTATATGGACATTTTGGATTACAGGAGAAACATCAGTTTTTTTAAGACAAGTTTTGACGTGAAACACAAAACTTCTTGGAGACACCCGACTGACCTGGGATAGATGGCTATACATAGAGATAGAGTGTCTCTTGCGTTATATACTATTTATCACGTGATTAACAAATATGAGTTTAAGGAGAACGAAGCGAATCTAGGCCAATATGGAATTGCTTTTCTCATTTAACTTAGACAGAGTGTTTGACAAAGTACGCAACTTTTGCTACAGCGCTCTAAATACGGGATATGATATTCTAATGTATCCTGCCTTGACGACCTCTGTTCACTTATGTCGGCAAAGAAGAAGCAATAAATAGCTTTATTGAGGTAACAGAAATGTGAAGTTCCACTTGAGTAGGCCGCTTAAGGCTGTGAAACGATGTAGTCTTAAAGAGCCAATGCTCTTCTGTGAAAGGTTACTTTGATGAGAAAATGTTTGCGGGGAACTTGGTGTAGTAGCTTCTAATAAATTTATATTCAATTTCCTTCCTCTTTCGTTGTAGACACAAACATGGGGCCCACGTGTCCAAATATTTTTACAGCTTCCAGATTAAAGAAACTGCAACTTTTTTGGTAAGCAAGATTGGAAAGCTGTATTGCCCGTCAGCAGTCTGAATGTTGCAAGACTTACATCAGTACCGTATTTAATCTTTTTATCTACAGCCTCTGTTTAAAAACAGCATGTAAGATGCCATTGTTTATAGTTGTCAAATAGTGGATATTAAGTGTTGGAGTATTAACACCATCTAAGGGAAATACACTTGGTTTAACTATAGTAACCAACCAATCAACTACCGTTATCAACCGAATGCCTAGCGTGGCAAGCTACATATAGTTATCCTTACTAAATATTGTTTAGCATTTACATTATTATGGAAGTAAATATATAAAGACGGTTTAGGATAGAATGTTTCATAATAACACAATAGTGCCAAGAGATATAGCTTCTGAAATGGAGGAAACATCGTGTATGTTATGCCGTTATGAGTGACAATGATGAGTTAAAGGAAACTGAACTTTGGCAGCTAACCCCCACCTAGGATCCGGTTTATACAAGTCAATCTTTTTTCGCAAATATAAAGTTAAATAAAAAAATTGCACGGGTCTGACATCTTTCGTTTTTCTCGGGAGTTTTATTTGTTTTCTGCGCAGCACGCACGTGCTAAATGCGCCGTCCGTAGAGCAAGTGACCGTGGGAAAAATTTAAGACTCACGGAGTCAGTGCGTTGTGCGGTCATTGGTTGTAGAGGACACGCGCGTCACCCGTACTGGGGGTGAATCCGTAGCCCGACCGCAGCTCGAACGCAGCGAAAGTTCTTAGTGCACTAAAAGTGCTACGGCGTGCATGCGTGCTCCTAAATCCGTACTGAGGCGGTACTCACCACGTACAAATCTATTTTGCCCATGTTTTTGCAAGTAGATAGACGCACTTGCAAGACCGGCGTGTTGCGACCACGGCTTTAATGCAATATGTCAAGTGACACTTATAAAATGTAAACTTACTTATTTTACATTTAGTGGTTTTCAACGGAAAATAAAAGGCTGAAATTGTGCTAAATATGCTTAACTGTAAGAAATACTTTAAGAAACAGCTTTATGTATACGGGCGCTGAGCTCCAACTATCGTATTGTTCTGTCCGACTTACGTTGAATTGATAGCACAATTGTGATCTGTCATGTACCATATGCTATACTAATAATAATAATTTATTTCAGAAACAAAGTTCCATAGATAGTTAATACAGATGTACAAACAGTGTCCAATCAGATTTAAAGTGCTATAACTACTTGTATAACAAGCTTTGCCACCGAATCTCATGTCCGGAGTGCAGTTTAACATCACTATTCTGACAAGCATTTTTTTGAGTTATTTAACCTTTTCTTAAATTGATAAACATTTTTCCGCATAAGTTCGTCAGAAGACAAAATTCCATTGATGGCAAACATAAGGCTTGCACTATTATTAGGCGGGTCTTGCTTTAATGCTTAGGGGTTCGGCATACTCAACATACTTCGATGTACCATTCATGCATTCAAGTCCGCCCTTGGTTATCAAGCGGCTAGATGAGTCACATGATTTGGCTCCGTCGACCACAGGGCTGATTTCTTCCCGGGTTGCCAACGTATTGAAGTAAAACGCGTCGGGAAGAGATAATTCGTCGTTTTGTTAGTAAAATGCCTTTAAGCCCTAATCAAGCAAACGCCCGAAATGCTGTTTCAAAATTTCACTGTTGATCAACTGTTATAAATGCTGATGTTACGTTGCTTGGGTAACCACATAAGTGAAATGAAGAATTGATTTTCCCCTCTTATTAAAATTTGCTTTGTATTTCTGTTCCGATTCCTGTATACGACTCTGTTATACAATTATTCTACTGGTTATAGAACAAAAAACTCAAACATGCTGTACAGCAGAATGCGCTATATGACTAACATTTAACACTGTCATTAATTCGATAGACAATTCAAAGAGTTCCTCCCGGCGCGAAAATACTGTATACAAGGCACAAGCGGATGGGAGATCTAATAGCTAAGTGACATCGTGTAGCTGAATCTTTTGTGATGTCTATTTCATCCAGTAATTGTCCTGTCTTGTCTTTGTTTGTTGCAAGTGGCGTCGATGGTGATTTCTTTAACCTTTAGCGCTATCATTTAAAATGCAAAAGCATTTAAGTACAGCGTCAAACTCCAATCAAACGAATAAACAAACCAAGAACGGTAGTAAAAAATATTGTAATTGCTGTGGGGCAAGTGTGAGAAAAGTACAATGTTATACCTTCAGAGCTCTAGCCAATAAGAAAGCTGATAGTGGTCCACTGACTCATGTCGAAGTCCCTCCGACCTCTGATTTAAGGCAGTTTGCTTGAAGATTAGCAATGCTGTCTTTACTTAGCACTATAGGGAAATTATTTTTCCAGCATTATGGAAGCGTTTCACATGATTGTTGAGCTAGTGTCAATTATTGTTAAAATACACTACTGCATATAAATGCAGTACCCTTAAATAAGCTCGGCGTAAAGCACCAATCAATCATCGAAGTGCCTCTAGTTTTAGCACACATACCATACTTAAACAACTTGTACAGAGGATGACTGCAGTCACACATGACTGGCAGTTTCTTGGGGAGGGTCCATAGGACAGTTCATCTTCGATTGGTCCGTCTGAAAGGAAATCTCTTAAAATTAAACCCGCTTAAAATTACACAACGGTATTTTGCACCTTGTCTAGAATCGAAAATGTGCATGTCCAACTGCAATCAAGAAACGGTAGTTTCAGTTCTAGACGGCTATTACGAAATATAAGCTGTATAAGTTGAGGCGACAGTAGGCCTGTGATTGTCCATAGAGGGAGACATCTCTCCCCGGGGTGATATTTAGTGGACTGCGTGTCAGACGGTAAAGTTCTTCTCCATCATCGGCAGTATTGCCGCCTACATGTCAAAACCGGGCTGTATACATATTTATGAGTATAGATGTAGTTAGTTTGTTTCGCCACCTTACCACCAACTAATCTGGATGAAACCAGGCAGACGCAAGACAATGGCATCACAACAGATTGACTCCAAGTTGTTTCTCAGTTCCTAGAGTGCCAGTGCAACTGCAAGCTCCGTCCTAACCTCCCACATATATAGATAACCCTGTAAATGAAATATTCCAATTTTCCCAAAGCAAAACAGTTGTCGATTTTCAAGGTTTTTTTTATGTGTCCCATCTTCATTTAGAGATTGACAATTTAAATTTCAGACTGATCATAATTTATTGCCCACTGGACAATCATCTTTTCTTTGAAGCTAAATCTCACGTCTATCAAATTCATGAGCTGAATGTCACGTGTATATTTTTAGGAACTGAATATCACTTTTTTCAATTTTATGAGTTAAAAGTCAGGTTTATCTTTTTGAGAAGCTAGATGTCACGTGCATTTATTAAACCTTGTTTATCCCTGTTAATATGATGTGAAATATTTTGGATGAGCTGGACCACAAGCACACGACACAATGTTATGTTCGGTCGCTTTAGAAAGAGTATAGATGGAGAAGGTACGAAACGCAAGTTTCGACAAACCGCCCAAATCCTATTTGATTAAGACCGTCGCAATCCTACCTCCTTTACATACAGTACACGATAGTAGCTTGCGTAAGACGCTGTTATAATGGTATGTGCGTACGTAACTATATGTTTAGCGACAGAGTGATGGAAAAAACAGCTACATTTTTAAACTGACATCTTGGTTGCCAGATAGTAAACCAACCATTTCAAGAAGTAATGTGACTTAAATAAAATTTCCGTTTATAACTATTATGTCTTTAAATTTTTACCTCTTTGTCAGTAGAAATATTTTCAACTCAAGTTTTTCTTAGGTAGATATGATTTGAACAAAAGTTGAAATATTTAACTTCATTACATATAATTTCTACTTGATTTAAAATATTTTTTCTATGGTTGATATGATAACCCATCAATAAAAATATATTCCCCTCAGTAGAAATAATGTCAACTTCAGCTTTCAAAGATCATTGAGCCATATCTCTTTATAGCTCCATGGTTAGATGTAAATAATCCTACTGATGAAGTCAGTTTTAAATTTTTAATTTAAAATAGCTTAACTTATTACTTGAGATGCTGACTGCTAAGTATTAATTACTGTTCTATTTGTAAATACTAAAGTATCCATTATATGGGACAATGAATTGTCTCATCTTCTTTTTCTACCCCATTAAATATATTCAGAAACTAGTTCATTCGTCTGATATGTTATTAATTATTCTTCTTTCTTGACCTTATCAAACTTCAATGGTATAATTAAAGGTAAAACTAGTAAAACCTTTCTGCTGAAACAAATTTTATTTTGTTGTCACCAAAGACTACATGCATCCATAAACTATGCTTCAAGGCATATTGTTGATTATCAAGCTGTATGTACATGTATGCATAATTTGGTCATCTGCACCATTTATTTTACTGTCAATTATTGGCATAATATTTAAATATTCTTAATAAAATTCATTGTATTGTTTTTTTTTTGTTTTTTTTTTTTTCTTTCGTTTGTAAACTGAAGTCGTGTGCCTTATTAAACATCCTTAAATTCGTAGGTATGTTGTCCTATTCGGATTTGGTCTGCTAATACACAATTGGTTGCCAACTTTCACCCGTGATATTTACTGATTGATAATATTATTATATGTAAGATGAATGTATAGAACAGTTTTAAACACTTTAATGAAGGACTGAATTCTTTTCGGAACTCGCCAATCTAAAATCCCTGGCAAAGGTTGACAGTCCATCTTTTCGTTTTTACTAGATTCGAATTACGCGCCCATATCATAAACGTCCAATCAGATGTACTATTTCTAGGCCACCGGCTGAACTTCCGCAAGCGCTTGTGTGAGAAGTTTCCGTCTGACTTTTTCACCTTGAAGTGTTTATTGAAAAAGTAAATATGCGCTTTAAATGAGTTTTTAAATAATCTGCAGGACTGAAATATGTGTGGATATGCATTAAATAGCATTGGGGATGGTTAGGTATAGTAAATAAGCTGGATTTCGTTTGAAACATTTATTTTGGCGGTTTGTCGAAACTTTGTGTTTCGTACCTTCTCCATCTATATTTTTCATATAGCGACCAAACATAACATTGTGTCGTGCGTGCCTGTGGCTAGACACAGTTTGAGTAAAAATTAACAGATTTAAACAAGTAATGCATTATTTTTAGTGCCATTATCCACCCCATTCAAATTTTGCCAGTTTTTATTTTACACAAGGTCACTGCATCATATATACTCCAGATTTGCCTTTTACATGCGCTTGTCTTTCATGGTAATATTCTATCGAACTGCTTTACTTTGCACTGGAGGAACAATAATTTTTCAACAGAGTCAAACACCTCACATGCTATTCTTGTATCAGTGTGGAAATTACTGTTGAATATACCACCGTGAAATAAGTGGAGTACCCTTGAGCACGACGTTAAACACCAATAAGTCGATCTACCAATCAATCAAGCAGCGAAGCACCCAACCCTCCATAATCAATCAATCCATCCATCCAGCCGTCAATCCAACATTAAATTTACGCTTATGAAGGCCAAAAATCAAAATCTCGATAGTAATTGTCTTATCAAAAACACATTTCCTCATCATTGACTCCACAAGGTGTAAAGAAATATGCGTTAAAGATAATCCTCATGATTAATGGACTACAACGAGGCGCTGTGGTGATCAAGACAACGAATGTCTATCAATTCCCCCTACTTGAGTGGTAAAAGGACATGGTAAGAAATTGACAGAAGACCGATTGTGTTTTTCTATTTTAATAAATATTTACTAAATAATTATCTTAATGACACATTCAAGAAATGTAACAAACACTGCGACTCTTCTTTATATTTCGTATGTAGTACATGATGTCTCATTATTTATATACAGACTATATACAAGGAAGCTGGGTTGGCGCTTCCGATCGACCAAGTGCCCTCAGGGCGTAGGAGCAGCATGAAGGCGATCTGTTTGTGATGTCTTTGTCTTGCTTCCTGTGACTGTCGTGTCTGTGTTTGTCCTGTCTTGTCTTTGTCTGTTGCCAGTGGCGACAAAGTAATTTTCCTCATCCATTAGGATGGGAATCAAATAAAAACGTTGCAAGTAAAGCGTGTGACGCTTACGGGGATACAGGTGTGTTTTGGCGGTTGTTTACATGATACTAAAATGTTTGATCGTTTAACATACCGTTTATTACGTCATTCCCGAGAAGCAAATTAGGGTTCGCTCAAAGGGTCTGACAAGAAACGGTACATACACTCATTGGACTGGATAGTTTACAAACACACTCAAGGTGGTTGTTTCTTTGCTCATTGCCGTTTGTGCACAATCTTTAAATGTTCTACATTTAGGTATATGTTAAAAATAAAGCCTGCTTCAAGAACTAGATTATGAATACAGGCATAAACGTGTACTCGATAGTAATTGTACAGCTATGAATACCATTATTATCCACCACAACTCGAGATAAAGATGAATTTTACAACTTGTGTCTTTTCCTCCAGAAAATAATACAATTTTGTGTTTGAACAAAACAATACGGGGAGTTGTTGTCAGTTTTCATCTGAGCTGGGCATCAGATCGTGTAGGAAAGATTTACGATATGAGGAAGTCGGGTGATTTTTAAGAGGTTTCAGCCCGGTTGTTCACAGTAGCCTACTTGAGCACGGAACAGTGTCAAATGGGCAGTCCGTCGACATTTTAATGGAATACCATTGGGTCCCGCGTTAAACTCCAATCAAACGAACACACAACAGATCTATGATATGTATTTTATATATAAATCACTACGTAGGAACAGAATTGCATCTATGTTATATTTTTCAAACGCAGATTCGTTCGCCATGGAAGAATCACAGCAGAAACAGTAATACTTTCCAAGAACGTGTCAGCTCCTAATGGTCCCAAACTAACAAGTACACTGCTAACGAAGGTATTTAATGTGGCTTTGATTCTCCTCGCAAACTAAATTGGCATGGATTAACATTTACTAGGCTATAATGGAATCTATTAGCAGGCGGCACCATTCAATCACGTTTGATATCCCTTAGAACGCTTCCTGTATTCTGCCAGCGTTTCTCATTTATAATGCCGCGCGAATCACAAAGAAAACAGATGAAGGCTTCTTCAGCAATTTTCTTAAGTCAACAAGTAGCCATTCACAAATAAAACGCCAATGCCACGGGGATCTAGGAACGTTTACAAACTAATTATACAGGGTTTAGCAACTTTGGGCAATGGCGGGAACAACATTAAGATACCAATCCAAACACACAAAAAATACATCATCGGTTATAACGTAGAATAAAGCGGCTAAAACTGCAACAAAAGCTGTATTTGCATACGCCATTGTTTGAATTTATATTTCATATATTACACCAACTATGTCGGCAACGTGGCATTTCAAACTAGTTTCGAAACAGTGTCACAGACATCAGCTTGACTTCACATGTCCACAGTCTCGAAGTATCAAACAATCAACTCATTCTTAACAGCCTAGAAATAAGACAAAATAGCAATCTACTCGGGTTGTTCCATCAAATAGTGGTAAACATATATCAAGTCGTATTATTTGTGTGTATGATGCACAACGTAGCTCCCTTCCTAAGCATCGTGGCATGCAGTCGGACAAACATCGCGTGATAATCGTTGTTGTGATACCACCACTACACTCGGCCGTGATAGACGTATGACCCAAAATCATACAATCTTTTTTCCTGGAAGTCTATATACCAGGGTATGCACATTGGCCACACAATTATGTAAACCTAGCGAATTTCATATGACTTTAGAATCCACAAATTTAGTTTGGGTGTACATTGTCTTCTGAATCGAAGATAGATAGCTACTTATTTTCTAGCCTACTATGCTACCAGTTGATGTCAACACTAACATCTATAACAAAATGGCGAAGATCGTTTCATGCCCAAATGATGAGCACAGTACATTAGATGACTTGCCTGCTGTGTGGCATGATACTCTCCGTTTTTTTAGTAAAGCCAGGTGGATTTCATCCAGGGCATTGTAGTTTTTTCCTGCGTTGTGTAGAGTGCCCAAAACAGACATTTCAACATACATGTAAACTGACAGTTTATGCTGTATATAGGTCAGCTACGACTCATTGACCAAACCATTATCTGACAAATAAACTAAAACACAAAGTGTGTAAACAGTTGTATGTCTACTATTCCCTGCCCTATTGTACATGGTACTAATTTGAAAATACCCCATCAGCGGTTTTTCCTATATGTCAGCCCTCTCGCATGTTATCTTGCAACTGTTTTCAGTCCTTATACTATTTGGTAATACACATCCCACATATTAAGTCATATAGGAGACAATTTGGTGTATACAAAGTTTTGTACACGTCCTGTGTTACTTGATAAAGTAAAGATAGAGGTGTTATGCCGCTACAATCGCCTGTTGTCATCTAAACCCATTTAATAATATATTTGGAGCTATTTATCAATGGAGTGTAGACATTTCCACCATATCTTTGTCAATAATCGCTGGCTTGTACACTGACGATCTTACAATGTCGCTGTTGACGGAGGTGAATTCTGTTCTCATGCTCGTGTTAGAATAAATATAGCGCCGCCTGTCGTGTACAGTGTTGCTCCAAGGGAGAGAATTTCGGAGCCCAGCCAAACAACGCCAATTGGCGTTAAACAAAAGAAAGACGTATGGGTTAATTGAGGACGAAGCTGGTGCTACGGCACCGAGTATACCATATACTACTTCACTAAGAATTTTGTAGTCTCCATAAGACATGATCATCTCGGCAATAAAGTAGGGCAGTCCAAATATGATAAAAGTTGTTACAATCACGACCGTCATCTTGAGAGTCTTTATTTTGGCCTTAGGGAGAGACGACGACGGCGTGCTCTGCAAGTGAACTTTTCCAGGTTTGAATGTTTGCCGTCTGTTCGTGCTGCTCTCTGCTGCCTTGTGGGCGATTTTCAGGAAAATCCGAAAGTAGCAGATAGCCAGAACTATGAGTGGTATGAGAAAAGACATAACCAAGGCATATGTCACGTAGGCGGCACGATCTGTTTCAGTGGTGTCCCGGAAGATGTTCTCACACCTCACTCGGCCCGGCATGACCTTCAGTCGAAACACAAACAACTGAGGTGAGGCAGCCGCAATAGAGATCCCCCATCCGATCCCAGCGAGGGCCCATACCTGATTAATCAAACAAAATACAGACAGGTTAAATACAGGGCATTCCTTTCAGTCGATTTATTAAACCGCCTTTAGAATGGCTTTAGGTCTTGCTGGACCCCTTGGATTCAAAATGACCCAAATTGGTTTTATCGCATGGATTGAAAGTTAGGTACTCCATCTATATGTGGGTGAAAAAAATATAATTACAAGCAGTTCAACTGGAACCTATAATTTTGTTTTCCCATGCTCATATATTTAAGTCGCAAAACTTTAATTGCTTTTTTCTTGCACTTCAGTTTTAAGCACTCTACATTTCCAAAGGCGTATTTCTAGAAAAACTATTGATGTTAAAAACTGAAAATGTTTACCTTTGTAAAAAGCACAATGCGATGCTTCCTATTTTTAGAAGTTTGTCCTTGATATTTTTTAATGTTTTCTGAAAATTGTATTTGACATTTTTATAAGACTTTCCAGGGTGCGATAGACAAAAACATACACTGGGATCATTCTAATAATTTTTTTCAGAAAATGAGGCAATTTCAATGCCTATTTTACCCGGTCAACTACTTGATTGAGTCTTATCGTTATTGCACTCCGATAAACCATTGACTCATTTTCAACATATTTCGAAATAATAAATTGGATTTTCACCACATTCACATATGTATAATCCTGAGTATTTGAGTTTTTCAAAAATATATATATGGTACTGATTGACTTTCTTCTGCATAAGAGACTATATACAACGGGTTTTCTGAGCAAGATCTTAAAACACAAGGTAGAAATGAGATAATTTAGGACATCAACCAACTCTCATACAAAATGACCCTGAAATTAAATCGAGCCCACGACTCTGAGATCTAATCCTCAATTGTACAAGCCGGTGATGTATGCCACTATAATTGACACTAGCCCAACCATAAAATGTGTTTTGATAATGTAAGACAGTTGATTTTAATCAGTGCTAGGTTTAAACAGCATTCCTTCTCTTCAAACAAACTGCCCTTAACCAGATGGCGCTCTAACTTATACAATGGTGCAGGTATAGTGCTGTAACATATAAGATGAGTAACCACTCCACCTGAGTAATTACCTATTGCACTACGTTATGTAACGACTGTTTCTAATTACAGGATCGTTTGGAATCAACAATTAGTAATGAGCGGACTGATTCGTTTTATTATACTAGACACGATTTTTCGACTCAGAACATCCACGCTTGACAATTAAGTCAGGTTTCAGACTTACAAAAACACGTTCTTTTCTACTTGATTATAGCTCATCGTTGTCTGTTTAACAGCATGTACATCTATCAGAGTTAATTGATATAAATGTAGTTGTTTTGAACTTTGTAAAAAAATCTAAATTTTTACCTCTGAAAAATCGGTTACAAACATCCAAATCTCCAATAATGCTTGAAACTTGAGAGTATGAAATTGCCATGTTACAGCGTATATTTAAACTAAATTTGTAACAGTCAGATTAATTGATTTATTGGTTGATTGCTTTGGATTTTACGCCTAGTTTATGGTTATTTGGTACAGTTAATGTTTATTCAGTGCACAGTAAAGACAACATTGCGAATATTAATGAGAGAAACTGAATTTTTAAAAAGTTAAATCAATCATTGTTAATTAAAGATTTTGTTTTGACTATGGTTTCCTTTTTCCCAACAGTCAGCGACTTTGGACATATTGTAGATGTGTCTAAGAGACGGTGGCGATCGCGGTTTGTTTTTTATGAGGTTTATTCTCAGTTTTTCAATTGCTGACATACCAAGTCATGCTTTTGAGTAAAACGTTTAAATTTGGTTTCTCGTGTGACTGCCCCTTGTCAACCAATAAAGGTTAGAAGACTGCACCTTTTCAACCAATAAAGGCTAGAAGACTGCACTTTGTCAACCAAAAAAGGGTAGAAGACTGCACTTTGTCAACCAATAAAGGGTAAAAGGTTGCACTTGCAAAAGATAAAGACATTGCATACTCTACAATAAGCAACCGCTATAAAATGGTTACAGAAACAAGTGTCTATGAATGATTTTTCTGTATTTTTATTTGAACTAAGAAAGTATTTTTGCCAAAATAATGAAAATACTAAAACAAATGTATAGACTGAAGTGTTTTGCATTTTATGCAGACATTGATGTTTTTTGGACGATATGGAAAAAAGCGACACAAAACTCTTAGAGCTTTACCGACACAATTGATGCATTTGAATACTGGTGTACACAATTGCATAACATGTGGCACAACTAATCCTATTAAGCTATGAATGGAAAATGCCCAAAATCCCAAAATCAAACAACTAAAATGCAAAGTTTTAAATCTGTATATTCTGGGTTGTCTTACAAGCAATTCTAGCTAATTAAGTACATGGATTTATTCCTACTGTTCTACCAAAATTATCAGATCCGCTTTATTGCAACGTCAATGTAGTATTATCACTGTATTTTACTACTGTATAAATACTTTTTTCATTCTGTTTTTTTGTTATGTATTTCAAAACGTATTTTCAGTCAACTGAATATTTTCTACATAAATATTGGATTAGAAATTTTCCCCAACATTTTCTAACTAAAACCTGTTGAAATTCACACTCTTAGAAAAATATGGCTCTAATGAAACCCTCTAAGTTTCTTTAGTCATGGCTCTGGTGGAACCCTTTATGGTTCAGTATGGAACCTTACAGAAACCGGCCCTAGTAATACTCTCTTTCTTCCAATATCAAGCAGCAGTTTTTGTCGGAATGGTTCTATATACAACGATCATCTTTTCTAAAGAAACCTCAAAGAACCATTTTTTTTCTAAGAGTGTACCCGCTGATAAAATAAATGCAATAAAAATATCGTGATTTACAATTGCCATCTGCAATTTAATCAACCCATTTAGCGCAATACCATCCTAAAATAAAACATGTTTTAAAAATGTGTTGTTCTCAGCTTAGTTTAGTCTTACGTTTTTGATGTGTCGTTGTAAAACGTTATGGGGCAGTTAAACCGTATTCGACTCGTTTGCGGAATGGACACTAATGGAACCGGGCGCCAAGTCTTGTTATGTTAAAAGTTGGCACCTTCTGTCCTACCAATAAAACTAACAATTAAGTACCCTGTAAAACGTCTGATGGACCTAGAGTTAACAATCACGTCTGTCGTGATGATTTATACACTTAGACATTGATCTAATCCTTATCATGCACGACCAGTCCGTCAACGACTGAAGAGCATTTCCTGATAGTAAGCTAAGTCAGCTCATTACCAACACGATTAGGCCAATTCATTCTTAGCGGTGGTTAAAGGCGCTGATGGGAGATTAAAGGAATATTATGATAGCCGGTCAGCACGTTCTAGCGACTTTTCTATCAACGACAAATCCTCAACATCTCTACACTTGTGACTATGAATACGCTCCAAAAAGGGTTTACTCGATGCAGAAAGTACTTCATATATGAACTTTAACCAATAATAAATACGAAAAGAATAAAATTTAGGGAGCGTATGATACGAGAAAAGCAAGGCGAAAAAAGCATAAGAAAGACAAGGAAATACTTCTATACTACTACTTAAATATTGGTGCCCCTATACAGCAATTCAGAATATAAACAACAACCACCCTAACATCAGTTATTCTCCTCATATTAAAACAATATAAGAACAAAGAAAATTATGTTCATTTTTATATGTTAATAGTGCTCTCCGTTCCTTGATGCCCTAGGCACGCGCTTGTAATTGGTTTCTCCATCCCTTACTGAGAAATATAACAGACCAGAGATAGCAGGATGCTGACAGATCAAACTTACATACCTGACATTGGCTAGGAATCCGTAAAATGTCGAGGGTGTATGTGGCCGGCTGATTTTCGTACCAACCTTTACGTGAAAGCTTATTGCTGCACAATACACTATCCTTTTCCAATAAATGCACCACAGATTTATGAGCGAAATAACCCCCAATGTAGACAACCAACGCCCAAACAAACAAAGAAAAGAGACATGTTTACAATTTTGCTGCTGTGGATATCTACTGTTTTAGTGAACATCTTTAAGGCAAAATGCCACTCTCGGGGTAAACAACAAATAATCAATCAATCGAGTAATAATGCAATAGCACAAATGATTTGGAAAAATCAGCACTTGTATGCTCGTATTATCGCATCCTTTGTTTACCAATCAAACGACATAACCTATCCAAGATAAGTAGCCACACCATAGAATACATGTTTGAAAGCGCGAATAAGTCTCGTATGGTAGCGTATTTTGTTTGTTTTTATTTTACATATAGCTTTGTCTGATTAAGAGTGTCACTTTAAAGAATATCCCGTCAATTATTATAGGCGGCAACTTCATGGGTATTTGATGTCAGGACAATTTAATGCCGTGACACTGCGACACCGTTGCAGACATTTGTAAATTTACTTGAGTCAAATATTCTCTGGCTAAGGAGAGTTTGTTTGAAGCTTAGCACCACTGCCTTTGCTTGGCATTGGAGGACGATTTTTCTCCAACCTTATGAATACAGTTGGTTGCGTTGGTGTCAATTATTGCTGGACACCACTCCAGTCATAGTAAAATATCATCAATCGATCAAATCAAAAGGGTTGTGCACTCTAAGCACACTGTGACAACCATGTAATTTGAATTTTTGCTTTTCATGGAATTAAATGTTTCTAAGTAGCGACAATATGGTTAAAATATGCTGATTTTATTAATGACAAGATATAAAGAGCAGGCTAGACCATTATTGCATCCGATTAAATATGACACATTATTTTATCTGCCGTTTTTAAAACAAATCTGAATTTAATAAATTCATTCATCAAAATCTTTACGTACCGGCAACGGTTCCCTTAAAGGTGCCCTGATAGCTTGATGGCGATCCACAGCGAGAACAACCAGAAGATAAGAACTAGACATCAACACAAGGCCCTGCATAAACTTCACAACTTTGCACAAAAATTCTCCTGCAAGCCAGTCTCTGTCGAAATACTCCCAGATAAGTTGAGGAAGGCATCCAAAAAACACCACACCTAGATCTGCCAGTGTTAAATTCAAAATGAGCAGATTTACTCTGGACTTGAGTCGTCTGTTAAACCACATCCATATAAAAACAAGCCCTGCTCCTGTGATACCCAATATCGTCATAATATACAAACACGTAATCCGGATATCCTTATCATAGCTTATATCGTGAACACTATCAATTTCTGTTGTAGAATTAGGATCCCTTGATCTTGAAGTAAAATCATACCCTATTGTTGAGGTCAACTCCAAAACATAGTCGGTAAAGTTGTCCATGTTGCTGTTAACGCCTGCCAGCAAAAGCTTGAGTTGTGATGTTAAAATACCTTAAAATAATTGAAACAGAACAGTTCAAGAGATAGCACAATGTGTTGTTAGAGGCAAATAAATTGTTTATGGCATAGCCGTTGGAGAAAAGTTTAGAAGCGGTATTAGTTTTCGTCTTCCTATTCTCAACTCGACACAAGAAGAACCCCACGGCAATTTAGTAGATGGCGAACGACTGGCCTTTGATTTCGCAACACTTCACTGCGCTCAGTCAAATACAATTTATGAAGATCTCTGTTAACATGAGCACTAGAGCACAGGCTTTCTTTTTACTTCTTAAACGATGTTACTATTTAGTTCACTGCCATATAAATTTACACGGGGGAAGAAACCATTCCAAAGCAAACCTTATTCAAAGAAAGTCTATAACTGGCAGCCGTCTAATGTACTCTTGATTTCTACTGAAAAGTAACTTTCGGTGTGGATTCAATAGAGGTAACAATTTGTAGGATGTTTGCAGTTATGCTCACTCTTTCTGATGCATCCATATATTTTTTAACCAAGTAGCCTCTTTTACAGCTTATTTACAATGGTCCACTTTTTACGCGGTTTTCTGGACCTTTAAACAGAAAATGTTTTTAACTTACTTAAGAGTACGGCGCCTTTGATATACCGCTCCGGTCAGACAGCAATCATCTCCCAGTCACAGACAATCGACCGACTGAAGCCAGATTTGTATTTCCTTTCCAAACACTACTCTTTTACATATTCATGAATCCCATTGACTCTTGCTCACCTTTGCCAGACACTTTTGTCCAAAGCAAAGTTCAACACATTGGCATAGAACGGTCTCCAACTTGTACATGCTTGATATACGGTTGAACTGTATCCAGCCTTATGTAAGCAATAGATCAGATGCAGCACTAACTGTAAATTCGATTAGAATACGAGTCCGCCCCAGTGAACAACACGTCAGCATGTAATAGAGATTAGCGATTGAGCGGGCCTTCACAGATTCCATGACACTTCACCTAAGTCTTCCGATGAGTTGAGCGCATATCGGCATTGTCGTTTCGCACGAAAAACCGAATATAAATGAGAAAATTTAGACTCGCCCACAATCTTTACTCTCGTTTCCAGAAGTATTTGCAGAATTGGTCAGCTTGTATTACCGCTGTGGCTTTCGCGATTCAAGAGAGCCCTGAAGGGCCAGACAATCGTGGTGACAAATCAATAATCAGGAGTGTTTGATGGTACATTCTGGTCAGCCATCAAAATAACACCCAATACACTTTATTACAAGCTGCGTCAACGCATGTCATATTCATCATGGAACATATGGTGTCGAATAAAATGGGATTTTTTTTCCATCTCATTAATGTTCGCAATGTCTACAATAATACTATTTCACGTATTAGACCGATAACAAATGCAGCAATGGTAGACGAGCACTTATGTGCCTCAAGACGTTTGGATTTACCACGCATTATTAATTTCTCTATGTTATGACATTATTGGTGGTTTTATAAAAGTCCATTTCCTACCTTTCTGCCCTTAATTCTTATCGAACACAAACATGTGATCCGAACTGAATACATCGACCCTACGTTTAAATCGGGGCCTGCAGCCGTGTCCAGTGGTCAGCGTGACGGCCTACTGGTCCTTCTTCGATGTTCGTTCCCTGTTAACAGTCCGCATGTCGATCTCGCGTATGTGAGTGAGTCACACGATGTTGCTCCAGCAATGCCAGGTTTTTTTTTCTCGAGATTTCTTCTCGGTTTCCCAACCTATTTAAGTAAGGCACATGGCAAAGTTGACAAATCCTTGTAAATTAAATTATTAATGAAAAAGAAAAATGCAAATTAATTATGGCTTAACATTTGTAATAAAACGAAATCAAAAAA
>JARFOD010079581.1:9005-19902 GCA_031763545.1 Mopalia muscosa
ATACAACACGCCCCCCCCCCCCCCCCCCTGTCAACCCCTGCCAACCTTTAATAACAAAAAGAAAAAGCAACAAAACAAGTACAAATCAAGTCAGAAGACGTGGTGAAGGATTTCGTGCTGTTTGGGCGTAAAGAAGGTACCCCAGAATTCAAAAGAAAACCATAGTTGGTATCTCATGTAATTAAACGCTTCTTTGTTGATGAGATTTACCTGGAAACACTCGTATATGTGACAGTTCCCAGTGACTAAGTTCTACAAGAAAAAATAAACACGTGTAGGAAGACACGTGTGGAACCAGTACGACAAAAATGATTCTTTAATATAACATGAAAGGAATAAGTACTTGGAAAAGTGTTACCAGGGTTGCATACAAAACCAAAATCGGTTCCGCCAGAGCCATGACAAGAACAATTTACAGGACTTGTTTGACCTGGAAGAAAAACACACATATATCTATGCTACAATCCAGGGTTTGAAGAGCTCGCCTACAGCACCATAGACCAGACTAACAAGCGATACGTAGTCTGCAAAACTAACAATAATGTGTAAACATGACTTCATTGGCTACATTAATAAAATCGAATACATGAAATATGTGCTTAATTACTGCTATTCGAAGCCCAGGTACGTTTGTCCTTTGTTTAAAAGTATAGTACATATTTCTGCAAAACATTGTGGTCTTAAAATAACTTATTTCCTGAATAAATCTTAAGGGGGTTAAAAACTAAACTATACTAACAATTAAGAAAAACAGAAGACAAATGCACGATGTTCAGCAAAAATATGTATAGGCTATTACTGAAATGCTAATTTCTACAGAATGCTATTGTCTGTTTTACGTGTAATCAACTGAAAAGGAAAGTACTTCCGGACTTGATAAGTGTTGTTTTCAAATAGGTACACTTATTTCGTCAAACAGCTAGTTGTGACAAATGACGTCATAATTTCACGTATGACGTGTATGGCTTTAGTAAATGGAGTTATGTATTGCTTTGTCGGCTTTCTGACAACGGTTCGAACGACAGTGTTATCAAAATGAACTGTCAATATGCAGTCCAGGCTTGTTATACATTTTTTTAAAACGGTATTGAAATACATCTACATTGTGAGTATGTGCCAGGTGTTTTATACAAATGGGTCTCCACGGATAAGTTGACTGGCACGCCCGATCTGGAGGATGGGTGATCTGGGCCCACATGACCCCTCGCGTATTTTGTCTCAGGTTCGATTCCCTCCGACTGTATGGGGCATGATATGCCACTACCCAGCAGTAGTTGAGTTTTCTGGTTTCTGCCCAGTTTTCTTCCCACACGTACGCTACCAATCGTTTGAAATAGGAATTTAATTTTGTTGGTCTAATATCTTATAAATACAAAATCGAATGTAAAAATAAATAAGTTATGTGTTTTGAAAGTTGGTAATTGCAAAAACGTTTAATTTGAATATTAACTAATTCACGCAAGGGTCTTTGGTCTCACTCTGGCTAAGCTTGACTATTATAATTTAACCCGATTAAACCGTAAATAAAAAATACCATTTGTGTAAAGCCTTCATGCCATATCTGCCTTAGTGTGTAAGAAACTACCCAAATCAAATAGACGAGTTTTAGAATATTAACACGTAAAATATATAGCTTCATGTATTATCGTTTCTTCTAATTACTCGTAAGTTGGTGTACACTCACATCTGCTACCTGGTTTCTTTTAATGAGAGTTTTTCACTGCTCAAGCGTTAATTCATTTTTATCCAACTCGGAAATCAAACCTTATAGATATAAACCTTGCTTCTTGTCCGATAATTAATTTCACTTAGGAGTAAAATAGGCTGTCATTATAGCTAAAATCAATCTGGTGTGATCTCTAAATCAAACTCTAAATAAGAAACACTCACTTAATAATACTCAAATACTCAATACTCTCCATTTAGAAACAAGTCTTTGCTCAACGATTACCAAATGTCCAACTATTGCTGGGTTTTAACATTTGCATTTGCCATTTTTCTGATGATGGAGATAACTACCTATGAAAACTTAGAAATATAATTTTATAATTATGTATCCAGTATTTTCATCGTCCTTCCACTTATGAGGATAGAATAACTCTTTTAGATTTTGTTCCCTCAAACTTCGTGGCCGTAAAAGACACGTGGAAAAAACAATTTACAATTTACTCGTTATTACGACTTAGTAAGTAGCTATAATGACTTAAGCACATGCCGATAACGACTTAGTATCTCGTTTTAACGACTTAGTATCTCATTACAACCACTTACAAAGTCGTTATAACGATTTAATGTACTAATCAAAATCAAGATACATTTTTAAGATCAAATTGATGTGGTGCTGAGAGAAGTAGTTATATTGTATGTTTAGCCTCGTCCACCGAGAGAGGTACTGTGATCCTATATAACCTCGTTATTATGACTTAGTAAGTCGTTATAACGAGTTCACGGTAGAGAGAAAAAAATCCATGTCCCTTTTAAGGCTCGTACAAAACAATATTTTCAGTTATATACACAGTATGCAATATTTATATTTGTTGAATAAATAAACTCAAAACTCATATCAACTTCATATTTTGTAAAATGTTACAATGAAAACAGATTAATTAGCTGATTAGTTGATTGATTGATTGATTGGAAAATGTCGAGAGCCGTGATTACAAGTATTCTGAAAAAATCAACAGGTGCTTGAATGGAGCCTCTTGTTGCCCTGGTGCTCTGAGAGCAAATAAGCCACAAGAAGTAGGTATGTTTATGATGTCTGTGTAGAAAGTCTTTGCATTGTCCTGTGTTATCTTTGGTTGTTGTCAGTGCCGCCAAGACTGGTTTCCGTCACCCACCTAGCTGGTTAGCCGTCATAAGTAAAATAACCTTTAGTACGGCGTTAAACCCCACTCAAACAAGACTCACAGATTAATGTTCTCCCAGTGGTAAGTCAAGACAGTGCGACAATACTTGGAACATACTCAACATCTGCAGCGGGCTTTTAATCCGAGCACACATATAGGCCTAGTCACTGCCAGACGAGTCAATTAGTGCAAAGTTGTTTCTTGCTTAAGTCAGTAGGTACAAACATTCCTTCCTTGCCAATTAATAACGTCAGATCTACGCCACTCCGAATAACCCTAAATATAGATTGCGGTGGGTATATTCCTTTCAGAACCTGTGGGCAGACTTATGCGGTTTTCTGAAGCCCCAGGCCTTTTGCTTCTCTTAAAACCTAACCGCAATTGATGGGACAGCCCAACAGCGTTTTAGAGTGACTACTGAACAAAAAAATGTCCCTGTTAGGTTGTAAATACAATATGGTTGACCAATTAATGCTGTAAATAACCCCTACTCGTGGCACAATTTAGACATTTCAATTTAACCCACTCGATTTATAAGACAAGTTAGATCTATCACGATTTACACAATTGTTTTATGATTTAAAAAATAGCTTGTCAGTCCGTCGACTTTGAAAAGAAACGGAGATAAATGAGGAAAAATTATATTATTAAAGCTATAGTCTGATGAGGCATATCGAGTCAAGGATTTAATTTAAATTGTTTAACTCTTTGTTCAATAAATATTAACCATTATTCTTCTTTATCAAAGTCTGCTATTAATTTAAGTGAAAAATTACATTTATGTTTATGGCATTAAATTACTGCAATACTTTATGTGATTGGTAGGACACTTGAACATCTTCAATTTGTATTCATTTTGACTCAACGCTTCGGTTTATTGATCAAACCATCATCAGGTGTTGAAGTATCAAAGCCAATCACTTAATTAATCTGACAACAAAAACATTGTTTTTCTTTTCTGTGATTATATTTACATCGTATTTTATTTAAATCTGTCAATTTCAATACGATATAAAATATTTTGACTTCTTGCGAATATCACAACCGACAGAGACAACGTTATGAAATGGAGAGATCCCGACAGTCATGCGCCGAATTATCAACCATTTTTGTCGGCTACTATCTGGCCACAGGCCATATCAACGGTTAATATCGTTATATCCAGCACAAGCGTTCCAATCCAATAGACAGAGGGAGCTTCCTGTTGCCCTGGTATTTTCGGAGCCAGAGGGTTACACGAAGTCTCTCTGTCATGATTTGTTTTGTCTTGTTTATTGCTACTATTGTTTAGGTTGGTTTCTGTCAACAATTGTGCTAGCAGACCGTCATGTGAGTGAAATAACTTCAAGTACCGAGTTAACCAACGAACAAACGAACAAACAAGCAATTTAAGTCTGTCAGAATTAGAACATTCTTTAACACCAAACGGCTAATCGTCGCGTAATTCTCTTGGTATCTTCATTATACGCTAAGCCCTGACAGATATATGCATATGCCCAAATATCGTAAATTTTGATCTCCAAAAGCTTATTTTACAGCGTATTTACACCATTCCCGTCATTAAAATACACTCAGCAGATTTCAAATGGCTTTATTACTTAGTTTGATGTTACTTGTGCTTTGAACCCAAATCAGATGAATGTTGTGAATTTTCAACGTAACGGGGAGTATGTTTCGTCGTTTATTTGAGAATAATGCGTGTCGTAATCGTCATTTTAAAATAGAATGGATTCCACTTCCTATATCGAGACATTAACTCTAAGATTCACACGGACCACCTTGCTTTGCGCTACTTTTATCTGCTGGTCTATGGCATACGATCGACCCAAATATTGGCGGAAATCAATGCGCGATGTCTCGGTTTAGCGTACGAGAACTGTCTTAGTCTCGTCCACTATATACACTATTGCGAGAATACGATTGCGTAATTGTTTCGATTGGTTTACGTACGAGATGATGTACACATGCGCATTAAATGACTTACGAGTGCTTTGGCTTTAGTTTTGACGTGCCATATTGCAGTTCGTGTACACTGTATGCAGCTAAGCAATACAAATTACGTGTTCCATGCATCATTGTAGGCTACTTGTGTGGGTTTGGTTTTGTTTTTCGCTCTTTGCCTTCGAAATGAATCATTCAGTTTTAGATGGGTTGAGGAGAAGTTACCCAACAACAAAGTCATAACAAGTAATACAGCCATTTGAATCTCTTTACTTCCAAAACACATTTTTCCGACCGAAAATAATCCCGCACCACTGACTGATCCACAATGTGATTGGTCAATGTTGCCTCAAATGAGTAGTAGGCGTACTGTTTATAATGAATGAAGACGGTTGCTTTATTTAATCCATTTAAATTTACCAGTGCCTCTGTAGCACTCTCATCCAACCAGTTGGCTTTGGAAGGGGACTAGATGCTCTTCAGCATCTCAATGGTTAACTCTTTGCAGATTCTAATAGAGTTCTATAAATTGAAAGTTTACAGTTACGATACAACCATATTTGATAGTGATACCAAAGGACCGTTATATAATGTACCATAAGTCTATCAAGTAGAAGTATGAAGCCAGCCATTACCCAGTCTCAAAGGCATTGTGACTTTCGATGGTCTTTTTATAATGCCATATGAATGATTGCGCAGTTTGAATTCCAGAATCCACTGACGCCTAATGCTTAAATTATAACCATTGAAAAGTGGAACAGCGTTTAGCATATTATAGCAATGATTCCACATCCAATTACGTCCTTCGAGGTTTCTCTATGTCTCGCTAAGTGGCGTTTTTTCTTCAATCAGCGCTGGCCGCTGATTTATAAATTCAACTCCTAGATTTTTGTTCATGCAAGATTTTTTTTATTGTCAAATATTTTATTTTTCTGGTCCAAGATTTTATTTTTCTTGCCCAAAATTTTATTTTCTTGCCCAAGATTTTTCTTTTCTTGTCAAGATTTTATTTTTCTTGCCCAAGATTTTTTTTCTATCCAAGATTCACGTGACCAACCAAAATTCCAATGACCGTCAGTTGTAATATGAACGTACAGTGTTAGGTTTGTATGTTTCACTCAATGATCTATATTATATTGTATATTTACGTCATTGATTACGCTGCACTGACATGTCAGGGTCACACTGATTGTGCGCCCCCGAACGACATAATCAGATAATGTGGTCACGTGAATCTTGGAATGGTCACGTGAACCTTGGACAGGTCACGTGAGTCTTGGAGCGAAAAATAAATTTCTTGGGCAAGAAAAGTAAAATCTTGGGCAAGAAAAAAAATCTTGGGCAAGAAAAATAAAATCTTGGACCAGAAAATTTAAATCTTGGACAAGGAAAAAAAAAATCTTAGACAATAAAATAATCTTGCATGAAAAAAACAATCTGGGAGTCAAATTTATAGACCTTGATTTTTTTCCGCTTTGGCGTGCCATAACAATGCCCTCGAGAACTGGGTATTGACTGGTTTTATAATTCTACTTGATAGACTTCTGACTGTACTTACTAGTTGAAAATTGGACCAATTTTAACCCGCGTGTTATACCATCAAAAGCAAATTCGACCCAAAAAAATAAATTTAGTTTTGTTTGTTTGAATGGGGTTTAACGCCGTACTTAAGGTTGTTTCACTTACACGACGGCGTGTCAATCCGAAGGGTAAAGGAAACCTTCCTCGACGTCAGTGACAAGATTCAAAGACAAGGCATTTATAGGACGGCATACAAAGACATCCCACAGAGCGGTTTCCTGATTACCTTAAATAGACACGTTTGTGAAAATGGGGCATTGTGAAAAGCGGTCGGAGTGCTACCAGAGCGAAATGCACCACGGAACCGATTTGTTTATGATGTCGCATCGTGTGATTGTCTTGTATTGTCATCTTTTTGTTAGCAGTGACGTCGAGCGTGATGACCTTCACCCATTTGGGCTAGGAAGCAGACGTATGAGTAAAACTTACTTAAACACATCGTAAAATCCAAATCAAAGGCATTCGGTTTCATTTCAGGCAAGTTGATGCATGAACTTTTCAGAGGGTCAACACGCTTTAGAGAGACAATCAAGGCTAATTTAAGCCAGATGAAGAAGAAATACCAGAGTATTCATTTATATTTAAGCTGTTCTGCGCGGATTTTCCCCACAGAGTTCGAGTACATACCAGAGGCCGAGAAAAAGCATTGAAATGTTATTTGAAGATTTATTCACTGTTAATTAACTTAATTTAAAACCAAATGATTCACTCTTAAATTATTCAAAAATTGTTACACATGCTGTCGGCAGCAATTGACAATGTGCTTTATATACATGTGAATTAACTGCTATTGTTGCAATTTTCAACAAAAAAAATTCTAAAAAAAATTTCTTATCCGCCTTATGGGTATGAGTCATTTAACGATCTGTAATTTCATGGATATATTAAACAAATTAAGCTTAAATCCTAGAAGATAACATTTACATATGAAAACAAACAACAGTTACCGTCAGAAATGATTTGAGGCTTAATTTGAAACGAATTGGCCTGTCTACCTAAAAACAAATTCGTTATGTTTCGGCAAATATAAAAAAACAAAATTGTATTAAGACCCTAGATGTTTGAAACAATCGGTACATTTAGGCTCAACTGTTAGGAGATAACATTTACATATTAAAACAAACAGCAGTTACCATCAGAAATGATTTGAGATTTAATTTGAAACGAATTAGCCTGTCTATGTACAAATTAATTCTTTACGTTTCAGCAAATATAAAAAATATTGTATTAAGACCGAGATTGTTTTAAACAATCGGTACATTGGCACACTGTGGATTAGCCATAAGTTCACCTTAAAATGGGGTCAAACAAATCGCGACTCTATTGCTTTTGTTAAACTTTGTTAGCGAAACATAAGGATGCCTGTCATCATCTGAAATGTTAGATAGGTCTAAATAGGATTTAAATACCTGTTTCATCACATATAAATGGGAACAGCCAAGTTTGACAAAAATATATACCTCTGCCTTGTCACAAGCGTTTTTGTTGTTCGCATTGGGATGGCAAAGTTTGTAGAAAGGTAATCTGTACCTGGCACTGATACCATATAGATTCAACAATAGAGCAAGCATTTCCCGGTGCATATTGGTTTAGTGTGGTTATTTAATGTTAAACTACACAGCCGTCATATTAGTGAAAAACGTTTGAACTCAGGTCGAATACCTAGTTAATCCATTTGAGAGAGGAAATTATAAGGCCTTTTTATCCCGTACACAAGCTACGGCACGATTTCTTGACCTTCGATAAATGGCGGACCGTTCGATATTTTCTTGTTATTGTTAACGTAACAGATGGACACAAATATCAATAACACACCCATATGCCATGATTATCACACTCAGAATAGTTTCACATCGTCAAGACAATTGAATAATTTCCTCTAAAACTTCATGCAGTATGGTTTAATATATATATATATCTGCAACTGATCACTGTTTTGAATGTGTCAAACTATTAAAAATACTTTGTTATCTCCCTTGAAAAATAAATCGGATTTTTTGCCATGCCGTAATACTCTCAGCAAATAAACCCTGTATTAGATTAACCAGCTTTGAATTATTTTTTGCAACATAGTCCTAACGACAAGAGAATAATAATGTATTTGAAAGATATAATTATCTTTTGTTTTGACAGATTTCTGACTTTCTAGCTATGCGTTTAAATCATGTGATACATAATGGCGTATATAGTAGCCGAGGTAAGAGCTTCATAAAAAATGATTTCGAAACTTGGTTATAACAGGTTCCTAGATAAATAGCATATCAAAGATTAATTGATTGATTGGTATGCAATGCCATGCCTATGGATATTTCACTTACACGACGACGACGTACTTTCAAAGCGCGAACAGCAACCATAATGTTAGGTGTTAGCTAGGGCCTACAAAGGTTATGTTGGAAAATTAACGTTAAACAGCAAAACATCTATTTTTGGGGAGTGCTAGATACAAAGGCTATAGTGGAAATTTAAAATTAAACAGCAAAACAGCTATTTTTATGAAGCCTTAGATACAAAAGTTATAGTGGAAAATCAAATTTAAACAGCAAAACAGCTAATTTAATGGAAGCGTTAGATAGAAAGATTATAGTGGAAAATTACAATTAAACAGCAAAACAGCTATTTTTATGAAGCGTTAGATACACAAGTTATAGTGGAAAATTAAACTTAAACAGCAAACCAGCTAATTTAATGTAAGCGTTAGATATAAAGTTTACAGCGGAAAATTACAATTAAACAGCAAAACAGCTATTTTATGAAGCGTTAGATACAAAAGTTATAGTGGAAAATGTATATAAAACAGCAAAACAGCTATATTGTGAAGAGTTAGACACAAATGCTTTGTTGGGCAATTTATGTTCCTCAATAGAAGAGAGAAAAATTTGCTTGCCTCCACCGGAATTCGAACCCGGGATATTTGGGTTACAGGCCCATATAATTCGATTCCCGATGGAGGCAAGTACATTTTTCTCTCTTAATTTATTCAAAATACATATTTTTAAAAATATATTGTAATGACATTTCTTGGTTTCAAGATGTGTCACCGATCCACACAAGACAGACATCAAGTCAGGACATGCAATACCGGTTCAAGATAAGCCTGTAGTTTCGAGAGCAAGTTCGGTTGACAATTACAGAAAACTGTTCAATTCTACAACATGCAAAACCGCCCAGTAGTTTATTGGATATGTGTTAGATTTTTTTCAACCGCATATTTAAATTACCATGCAGTCAGGATGACGTGGTGTGAGACATTCATGACCGTATACATTAACTGAGGTGGAAAGTAAAATCAGTCGTCTATAATTAAAAAAATGTTAAACTTTTCAAATGCCTTTTAGTTTATTCAAAAAGGATGTTTAACATTAATCGGCGAATATACAAATTAATATTCTGCCTGTAGATTGCATGGCTGTAGCTCAAGCGCCTGGAATGTGACATACAGGGCTGTTTAGCTCGATGAAATGGCGAGACGCGGTTTAATGGACCCAATGAATGATGTGGCCTGAAAAGAATTATCAGCTGCAAATGTGTTATCCCATTGCATCAGTTGATCAGTAAGCGATAATTAGTCACGACAATCTTTGTGAGAGAAGTTATTTCTTTACAACGCCTTAACAAATCATCTCTTTACTAAAGCATTGCTGGCACGTTACGTGTAAGCGAATGTTTATACATCAGATATCTTGCTTTATTGATGTGAAATATGTGTTAGTGGTGTATACATTAAAAGTTTATAGATAAACATTGCCGTCGGCTTTTCTGCTTATTTGTAGCTTTTTTTCGTTTTGGTTTTTTTCGTTTTCAATGACGGGCGTAAAATTGTCAAGTTTATTGTATCCACCAACCATATACTACCTCAAAGTTTACCGCATACTCCTTTTGTTATATTAAGTTAGTAGGCCTACTAAGTCTCTTTTTTACGAAACAATCACACTGATGCCTAACCCCGTTTGTAAGACTGTGTTCAAGAAATTTCTTTCTATGCTTTATTCAAACAGGCATTGCCCTTTGTATAAACAGAGGGGGCCCAAACCATAAGCGACGGGTAAACGATTACGGCGCATTTTGTGGGCACAAATTTATCAACGTCTGTTATTGGGTGCTTCCATTGGTTCATGGCTTTATGCTTCCTCTCCTGCCACTGGTAATCAACTTATATGAAGACGGGGTAAACCCAACGGTAAATAGGAAAAAATAAAATAAAATCTTAAGTGATGTAAGGAAATTAATCATCCTCAAGAGACAAGTTATGCCCGCATGCATGTCCATAGATAGAGGATACAGCTATAATGGTATTTTCGTTATATGGTCTAAAAGCAGAAGGGTGTTTTGATGTTATACAAGTCACGGGCCTTTACTGTTGGCCATTTTCAGACTGGCTGAAGGGGGTGACTGTCCTGCAAATGTTCCGGACTAGTATCTTTCTAAGCATACGTGCTTTATTCCTGCATTAGTTGGAAACATGAACCTTTTGTGTAACTCTTTGGGGGAGGTGTGTGTGTGTGTGTGGGGGGGGGGGGGGGGGG
>JARFOD010079592.1:9421-19901 GCA_031763545.1 Mopalia muscosa
CAGTATTGCTTTGCCTTATCTCACAGCAGCAGTCTGCATCATCAAGGGAACTTTGAAAAACGCAGTTGGAAGTCATTTAAATATCTGTCTGCAGGAATAGTAGGCTTGTTTCGAAATCCTAGCGTTATTATCTGCACAATGAAGCATACGACAGACATTTTTTCAACATAATAGAGTCAAGCGATCTATTCGGTAAATGCGCTGATAATTGTCCGAATTTGGATAAACTTTGTTTTACTTGCTGTAATGTTCGCAGATCATTAAAATATCAGTAAAATAAAAGTTCTGTCTTATGGTTGTAAAAGGACAGCTGAAAGATGTTATGAGTGATGTGGTCGAAAAGGATATTTGGCCCGAAGGACCAGTTAAAAAAACTCCAAAGACCTGCGAATGACGGAACTGAGACATACATATTTCATCATATAACATCGAACTCAGGCAAGCTGGAGCCACACTTATAGCACCGACTTGATTACGTTTAACCCATTCTACCTGTGTTATTTTCATTACTGACCATCACATAATAGTCTTTTTTAAGACATGGCCATCATCAATACAGGTTCTTCGTGACCACATATATTCCCACGGGCTTTCTTACAAGCTCCTCTTGAAATAGTATATCGCCTGATAGTAAATAACGTTTACCCATCGTAGTTCATTGTAAGCCAAAGACTGGGGAACACCCTTCTGGGAATATGTTCTGTGTACAGCTACATCTAATTTACGGGTCTGTGTGGAATGTACGTCGTGGTTAAGAATTGAGCTATACTTGAATGTGGCCGTTTGGAGGGTATCTGTTTGTTTCTGAAGGCTTGCACCTGAGCCAATATGCTGTCCACTCAGTAAATTAGGCTCTCATCCAGCCCATACTGCATTGTGTATGATAGATTTCATTGATTCTTCCATACAACTTGATGTGTTGTGCTGTACAAACACTGCTGTTTTGATTAATAATGGAGCTTATACATAACTAATAAAGATCGACTAGAGCGTGACCTAGGATGAAAACTTTGGCGTTGCCTGCTGAATTCAGTGGTCTAAATGTATACGAGATGTGCCTTGTTATATCCGTAAGCCTTCAAAATAAACCCGTCATTTAATAAATTGAAGCTCTTTGGATATCTTTGGGTACAGGTCATCCGAAAATGGACAGGAGTCAGAATTACCATAGTCTTATCGGAATTCATGAATAGAACATATTCTCCCTATCATTTTGGCCATTGTCCATCCGTGACAATCGCTCGACAAAAGTCCAAACCTCAATGAAGGTTTATGTATTGGGACACAAACTGTTCGGGTCTCTGGTAGTGGGGATATTGTGTTAACTTTTCGGATAAAAAATCTAAGCGATTCCACAATGAAGAGGGCAATGGTGTATTTTCAAATCTGCAACAAGCCGTACCAAAATTATTTAATTACTTCAAAGCGTTACAATATGAGTAAGTCAATTCATACACTGCCATGTTTTATCTTTTCTTAACTTGTGTCAGAAACAGTGTTTACTGTTGTTGCCCCTTTTGCTTTGGGGCTTATCCGTTGCTACAGTCCGGCACCTAAAACTTATCCAAATGTATGTGATAAACTATTTGAAAGTTGTGAGATAAGCAGTAGTTCCACAAAACATTTCCTGTTTGCCCTCTAGGCATGCCAAGATTTCTGAAAAACTATTTCAGGATTAGATAAAAAGGAAATCAACCCAAGAAAAAGCTGTTATGTTCCCCAAATGATTGTGTATATGGGCAGAAAAGATATCTGGCAATCTTACACTTGATTATTCCATTCAACTCCGCGTGCGTTATTGTAAACATTTCCAACATCTGTGAATAGACCCATTAGGATGCTAAACTTTACACGTTTAGTCGTTTTCAATAGGAGCAGAAAATGTCTTAAAGCATTTTCTTTATTGGGATGAATACTCGATGATAAATCAAACCAAATTAATGGAAAGCCCTTCAGAGTTGTAATTTTTTAGAGATTTTCGTAAAACCTAGGCTGTTTTTCACGTTATTATATCAACTAAAAATATATTCTCGTGTAATTCCATCTTCAAATATAAGCTGGAATGCAATTCATTGGGAGCTAACCCGGAAAAAACATTCCTGTTTTTCAGCAGTTTTACATGGTTCAGTTTATCCGTTAATATAGTATCATTCTGGCAACTTCTAACAGCTTACCCCACTCTACAAACAAAATTAAATAATAAATCTGTAAGCCTAGTAAACAATTGATTAGTGTTTTACGTCACATTCAGCGGTATTTCAGATATGCCTTGATGTGAACATATGCTTTATTTATTTAATTATAACCATATTTATATACAATTTCAATCAGTAGCACCCTTGGAGGTAAACATCAAACAGAGAAACAAAATAAACTGAACAGGACATCAATATATTAAATAGGAATTATTTTGGTCTAAATGTTTCTGTGATATTTGTTATTTGATATATTCCTCCTAGTTGTGTTAAATATCGGTATATGTATATATAAACCCCGTTGGCACATCTAACACTTCAACAAAAGAAAATAACATATTTAGCTTCCGATTTATTTCATTGTATGAATATACGAATTCAAATTATAGTCGTGGCGCGAATGATACCATTTGTAGTATTAACGTACTACTACTAGTAAACAAAATGCATGTGTGACTCTATTTAAACATTCAACCACCTAGCCTTCTACACTGGGATTTCCCCTATGAAAATGTTAAACAGGTTAAGGCGCTAGTTAAAATTTTTGTTCCACGTTTTACTTCCCTCATTAAACTCAATTTGACGGACAATGGCCTTTCTATTTTTGTACCGTGTAAACATAAATTCAGTGATTTATACAGCCAGTCTATACAGCGCTGAGAGACAAGCTATAATTATGTGTTACACTTCCCCTGTGGTTTTCTGTCTTCTCGCTGGAATCTAGTTGGTATCTAGAAAATCGTATTGTCTGTTTTGACGAACATTTTAGGAACTGTCATAACACCATTTATTTTTTGATAATGGTGTCAATGGATCGCCGTAAAGTACAAACCAAAGCGGAATTGGATGCACTTATATGGCGGTAAATGCAATTACTGAATAGCCTTATCGGTTTGTAATTGTGTCAAACAAATGAAGTAGTACAGAGGAGTAACGTTATTAATGTGTTTATCGAAAAATAATCATTAAACTGTTGTTCCAGGGGGTAATGGGGGGCATTTTAATATGCCTATAATCTCTTTCATCGGATATAAATCCAATTTAAGTGTGGCTACGTATACTATTTCAGTATTTAAGAAGACTCGTGTTATTCTTATACACTACCATGATGCACTATTTGTCTTATTTGGACAAGTTGATGTCTTCAGTACAATGATATTTAGTCAATAAAGTAGCCTGTGAAAAATCTCCCGATCCGTCTTGGTCTTCCTACTCGATCTCACGTGGACTATTTAACACTACTGATTTATACATACATGTAGATGAACCATGACAGAATTATACTAATACAATAGCTCGTCATATATATAATGTCTTCTGGTGATTGTAAAACTCTAGGCCTACCTTAAAAGCCGATGTAAAAGACATCAATCGGTTGAATTTGCTAATATTCACTATACAAAAAAACAGGCCATGTAACGACATCAGTTGGACGTTATATAGTGTTCTACTATTACCGACATGGCTATTAAGCTAGATTTATCCAATGGAATATACAGTTTCGTTTTCAATCAACCAATTTGTGTCAGTAAAAATATCATGGATATCTCACAACAGTTTTCACATAGACATTATCTCATAAACCTTGTTCACAGTATATTTGTGTTCGTCTGTGTTAAAGACAAGCTCATAATGTGTAGTTACGCATTGGATACACCATGGGATTAATATCAGGTTGATCTGCTTATGTTATGTGCCGGATATCCATCTGATATTAAATACATCAATGTCATTACCAATCAAAACTTCATTAGACTTTAGTATTGTAACCACGCTATCAGGACATCAGACAGCCAAACTATCAGATATCACCACACGACTGGGTAGTAGAGTCAATAGACTTGTCCATCAGGATGTGGTGCATGATACCCTTGGCCCCGGGGTAATACAGGTCGGTGTGCTGTAGATTAATGGTGAATATAAAAAAATATAACGAAATAGGATAAAATATCATTTGAATGTTATTGATTCTGGATAATGTCTAATAAACCATAAATTTGTGGATACGATCACTCGGCATAGTGCTCAGCCTGTCGAATGCCTCTGGTTTGAAGCCCGTTAGATTTGTTTTTATTATACATTAATAATTTTTAAAAAAAGTGTGTATTGAAATAATGAAATGGTACACATTGAAACATTTTAAGAAAATTGTCTTCAGTATAGAAGGGTATGTTACGTCTGTTGGTTTGATTGTGGTTTTAACGTCGTACTCATTTATATTAGAAGCAATTAATTATACATGTGCAAGTAAAATTAAAGTAGGTTATTACAGGATATTTTAACAATATTATTTGGAATACGACATTGATTATTACAAAACAGCATTTATCGATATAGTTTTGCCACATTCAGGAATGATGTACTTTTGTACTTTTCTCCCACATATGGCGGCGTGCCAACCGAATGGGTGAAACAAACCACCATCAGCGTCACTGACAAGAAACAAAGACAACACAGGACGAACACATCCGAACAGATCGGCTGATTGATGCCAGCTCGGTCTTACAAACCTCCTCACACAATACGTCTGATTTCACACAGTGTGATTAAACAAAGATATATGTTAATGCATGTATTAGTTAAGCTCTCGAAAAAACCTTCATTAAATTTGTTACTAACAGTTGCGAAACTACAACGCAGTGAAGGAAGGTTATTTAAAATAAATTTACAGGTCGTCGTGTAAAGGAGTCCCTGGGGTTTTGACGCTTTGCTGCCGGTGATGTCTGACAACAAAGCTGGAGTTAGAATCTCCCATATTGTTTCCTGTCGAGAGCCTCCGCTGGTTTTTGCAGGTGGGCGAGTTTACAGCAATAGAGCGATATAAAAAGCAAAGCTTGTGGAAATGTTAATGCTTATTATGTTTTTGACACAATGTACGGCCATGTTTATATTTTAATTTTTTTTACATTTATACCAGAGAAAGCAGACATATGTTTTACACTTTCAAAAAAACGATTAAAATTTCGAACAACACCAAAGACTGGTCTTTGTCCCACTGTCTGACTGTATCAAAAGTTTTATTAGGCCATGTGACATTTTAGATTAATTGATAGTCCACCAAATCTGTTTGATTAGATCAACGCTAGTCAAATAAAAGTAAATAAAATAATCCAATTTCTGTCGATGACTTTTGACCTCTCTTCCTGGAGCCAAGTACACTATGGCTTGGTGCAGATTGTTTGAAGAGTAGCAATGCTGTCTTATCTTAGCACTGGAGAAAGCTGAACTTTTCAGCATTATGGAAACGCATAACATCTTGGTTGTGCTTGTGTCATTTATTGTTGGAATACACCCCCGTCATATAAGTAAAATACCCTAGGCACGGCGTAAAACACTAATCAATCGATCAAGTAATTGGCACGAGCGAAGTAGTTGGTACGAATCGAGCTGTGTTTTGAATAATTAGTATGCTTTGTTTGTCGTTAAATTGTTAAACACTTAAGTAAACCGGCAAGGAAACATTGTTATTATCCTTACTGTTATAATGAGATATCTTAGTTTAGGTGTTTCAGTGATTTCGTGACATTTGACATACAGCCTTGCTATCGTCTTATTACTTCGAACTATGCAAAAGACCACCCTATGGCTCAGGTCCACTGAATGCGTGTCGATAATAATGAAATTAAGAACCCGGATTCATTGTTCCGAATCACAAGAAACTTGTATTATCAACCCTGTTTCGAAATACTGGAAGGTCAACTAATTTCGATTATTATGATATCTTCAGGGTTTTCTTTCTGACATTACTTTAGCAGGCTATATCGACAGTAGGCAATGATTCAAACTATATTTTTAATATAGAGAAATACTGTTTTGCTCACCAGGACTCTAACTCGGGGCTAACAGGACCAGCGAGAGTAAAGATACTGTAACTTACAACAAAAAGAGTACAACTGATACGAAGAACATTTCCAGATCAGACATAGAACACAAATAAATATGAACAGATATGTGGTCTGTGTAGTTGAAAGTTCTTAATAATAAATCAATTTGGAATTTAATAAATCAGCGCTGAGGATTTTTGGTCTATAGGCCAATCCCCGCTGTCGTGCACGTCGCTTAAGCGCCGATGAGCAAGGAGATAACTATTGATTACTGCCTCTTCTTGACCAGACCTGGTTTTGTTTACACAGATTAAATGTGACAAGGTATCACGTTTCGTTAAAATCGAAATAAACTGCCATGGAATGCGTTTATGAATGTGATGACCTGTAGTTCAGTGATTGTCTGTTATACTCTCTCGCTGTCAAGTGGCTGTCACTGTCCTATTATTAGACACAGCCCAAACATTCTACAGCCAGAAGTTTAACACATTGCGTTGAACAAAATAAGAAAGTAAATGTATATATCCTCTCAAAACCAGCAAAATACCCGCGTATTTAAATACCTGTTGTTATAGTACATTTTTTCTTCAAAGTATTTTGTCTTCTACAAGCCTAATAAATTGTTTTAATGACCTTAAGGCTATGAAATGCTCATAAAAGACCTGTGACAGGACGAGGAGACAAACATGTTTTTAATTAGGATCATATAATGCCTTAAATATCTTCCATTTTCGCTTGTTCTCTGCGTAGCCAAGTATTTACCCATCTCCTTTGTTTGCTGTGTAATTGTGGGTTCTAAATGTGTAACAAACAATGATAGGATTTATTTTCAGCTCCTTCAACCCAACTGCCAAATCGGAGTAACAAAGGTATGCAAAGGTTGGCTTTAAATCTCCGATTGCTATTTTACATCGGACTGATCTCCTCATGATATCAAAAAAGAGTAGCACATATCCGTGTCTATTAAAGCGCCCGTATACTAGTAAAACAGCCACTGACAGCACAACCGCCCATAGACACAAAATTACCTCTCATCCTCTCTTGTAAGTCCATCATGTATTGTATTTCTTTTGTAACTGTATCTTTATAACTTAAAGATAATCAAAAGTATACAGCCCAAAAAACAAACAGAAAATAATCTTTACAATAATGAAATACAATATTTAGGTTTGATTCGAAAGAATCAGCCCTGAGTGACAATAGAATAGAGTCAATAGCGTACCAAATGTACATGAGGCCGTAAGAAGTTATCAAACGAATCCCTCTCAAAGTCATTATATGTGTATTATATCTAGATGTGCTGAAAGATTAAACAATCCACCTCACTTCTATGCATTTATCTATATGTTCCTAACAGTTACGCTTCATCTTTTGATGTAGGTAAATAATGGAGGGGAGTTTATTTTCAGCAAGTTGCGAAAAAAAAAAAATTTCAATAGAGTTTCTAGTGCACCAAAGATCATCTTTCAGTCTAACAAAGCTCTTGTAATGTTCAATGGTCTCATTATGTTCATGTGCTGATTAATGATTTTATCATATGGACAAATTTTCTTTTAAAAAAGGAAACAAGTCTTAAAATTTTTGCTTCGAGTACTTTAATATTAAATGTACTGCAAACGCTCCACTATCAGAAAATATACCTTTCATTAATCATGTAACACCAATCAGGTTTACATTCGTATAAAACTATATTAAAAAGGAGCGGATTCTACGAATGACATTCCAATGAGGATGTATATCGAAAAGGTTCCTTGTGAACCTTATGTATATGTGCAGTTCACAATTCTTACTAGTCTCCTCATAAAGGTATTCTGTTCACAGAAGTTTATCATCATAAAGTCACCCATAAAAGGGCAATAATCCCTTCTTATTGCCGTGTTAATCTGTCAAATCACAATAGAGTTCAGCGGACGATAGGGATTGAGCCTCCTGTTACCCTGTTGATATCTGAGCTAATATGGCAACATCAGGCCGGTCTGCTTGTGATGTATTTTAAGAATATCCTGCATTTGTCCCGTCTTGTGTTTGTTGACCACATAGGCTCAAGTCAAATTCAAAATATTTTATGTAAACAGGGTAGCTTTTTCAGCATTACACTGATTTCCAACAAGACAATGTGGACTTCACCTATATTCGGGGATTTAGATGTGTTTTGTGCTCCAGCGATTTTGTTTTGGCAAAAAGACGTACAGACGGACGTACATGACACCGATAATGCCCCAAGGAGAATTATTGGCAGATGAGTTACCAAACAAAATCGCGCAACAGGAATTCTATTGTGGCCTTCATAGTCCTCTTTATCGCATATAATCCCAAAACATCGTTGTTAGAAATCGAATTTTCTATTCAAACATTTGTCGAAGCGGCCTTTAGAAATCGCTTTAACCGTGCTTGGTTTAGAATACACGGTTAACAAAACGCACAATACTGATGAAATTTTTCAATGGCCTGAAAAACATGTTGCCTCTGGCTGTAAATATTTTTATTGTATTAATAGTATTCGATGTATCACATGGTATTTTACTTAACATTTCTTAACCAAGCATTTCAATAATAAACTGATTATCACAATGTAAGGGCAGTGGATGTGTTGTGTAAACATAACATCTACCCGTTACTATAAAAGATAAATCACAAAACCGAACTGTAAAACATTGTTCTAAGATGATTAGACATACTCTTCTGAATAGCTTAATGTGCAGGGTTAATGTTCATTAAGAAAAGAGTTATAATCATATATTCGCATATTGAGTATTAAGGAAACACGTAAGGAAAGCTATAATATAATTACCTTTATAATATATTAGTGAGATAATACAGAAAAGGATCAATAAGCAGCAGGTTAAACCCGTCATTTATAACAACTATAGTACAGAAGTAGGCCTGATATAACTGAGAATTCATATGAATATATAGCCAAACGGCAATTCTCTGTTCTTTAAATGCCTACCAGAGAGTCTATTTGCAGTTCCTGTTTCCTTGAAATCACATATATTTCCAAAATACAACTACCACCGTAATCAATAGCGTATACGCTTTCGTTTGCATCGTCTTTTGTAGACAATTTTTTTTCAAGAAATCGGGATAAAAACACACTAGTGTGGCCAAATCTTCCACACAACATCCATTTGTCACCGCCTCAATTTGAAGTAGACTGGCCCGGAAGTTTCACTCTCGAACGATCTTATTTCAAGTTGAGGGGGTGACAAATGCCTGCTGTTTGGAAGAGTTTGCCACATTAGATTGTTTTCTTAACAAAATTTGTTTGGATTACCATAAAAAAAACGATGCCAACGAAACCGTATACGCTATTTATTACTGTGGTGGTTGTATTTTGGAAATGTATGTGGTTTCGAGGACACAGGAGCTGCCAATAGCCTGTTGAGTAAGCTTTTGTAGACAGTCTCGTCACGAGTGACAAGTTGGGCTACGCGGAGCGTATGAAATGTCAGTTATCTCGGGACTAGTACAGAAGAGGATGTGTCTATTACATGTATGTTGCCCAAATTGTCAATAACGACTAAGCAAAAAAAAAGATACAACCAAAATCATAAGATATTTCATGGTCAACTTATTATCAACAGAACAAGTATAACTCCTAACTTCAAGTAAAATATCAAACATACCTGCGAATGCTTTACATATCTTTTATGTAGCTTATCTTTTTCGGCATAGAAATGCCTATTTATCCCGTAAATTAATAAACTTCAATGTGAAACAGCAAGGTACTATTTGTTTTATATCTCCACGTGCGGTATATAACTTCCCCACGCTCTGATTGGTCACTTGCTGTTCCAATGAAATGCTACAACTTCCTTCTCATAGTTCCAAAACATCCGTTGCTGACTTGTAGTTTGGCGATCTAAGTCATATCCGTGGCATCGGTAGATATGTTAGTGTAATCGAATCACAGGAGATTTAACAATTCATTTGTTTGCCAGCTGACTTTCTGTTTCCATTCAACATTACGTCTTCGTCATGACACATTTCGATATCATATACAGGTATAAATACTATTTATTAGATATTGACTTGATTTATAAGTATTTTTCTATCATATGGCAGTTAAATAAATATAGTATTTCAACCAGCACTGTTTTCTGTTATGCGGGTGAAGATCGTTCGGATTGACACTTTGCACTCACTTAATCAAGGTGCCGTCATTGAATAGCGTATGTAATACTGACGGTACAGCTTCATCAAAAAAAACGTCTAGTACATCGAGATTGTTTTACTCCGAACAACACAGAAAGTAAAATCTTTTCAAACGGAATCAACGTGAAAAAACGTCTATCGATATACCTAAAGCTTTTATTTTATAGCTCTGTCGATATACCTAAAGTTTTCGTTCTTTGCCTGCACTCAGCAATTTTCGCTTGCATACCGCGGGTGGTTGGAGGGAGCTTCGTGTTGCCCTGGTGCTCTCAGAGCTAAAGGGAAACAGGAAGTCGATCTGTTCGT
>JARFOD010079612.1:0-19886 GCA_031763545.1 Mopalia muscosa
AAAACATTCCCCCCCCCCCCCCCCCGGGTTTCTTTATTTAACATGTTTAAATTCTGCTATGTTTTGCACAGGACAGGCCCTGCTAATTGAGCTTAAAGGTAGTGGGACATCGATGAACAGTTTTCGATAAACTTGGTTCTTGACTACATAATGACACGGAGACTTGACTGATTATTAAAAATTGGATAACTAATTCAGTCGAGCAAATTTCGTAGAAGCTTTAAATTTGTTACATGTTAATGAAAAAGAAACAGGAATACACAGTAGTTACCTCACTAAACGTTCTTTCCCATTGTTGCCCATATTCGTCGATCAAGTCCGGTGAATCCCAGATCAGCTTATATGGGAGACGACTCAAGCTTCCTAACCGTTCCCGGATCGTTTTCATTTCACGTGAAGAGTTACCTCCCGTGATAAAGATATAAGTTTCTGAAAACAAATAATTATTCACGCTGCACTTGTTATAGATTTAGAAATTCGGTATCATTACCGTATCAGACTGAGCCTATTGAAACGCTATCATGAATATTACAAAACATTCACGTTTTTACTCTCACAAAGCTGCATAAATGAAGATAGACCCAATTAGCTAGAAATTCGAAAGAAATATTGCAGCAAGTGTGATGGCCACTGTTTAAGGCTTTCCTCCTTTCTAAACATTATTCGCAGACCTACCTGCGGAGATTCCTACTCTCAGGTATCACGGACCCATCTTGTCTGATTTTGGAAACCACTTTTCAGCGCGAAGTGTTACTTGTCGCATCACAGCGTGGATGGACTCGGTATACTTTGTAAACAACAATACGTGTTTCGCGTTATCTGTTATCATAAAATGTGACCTTTTGAAGTAAAAATGTCTAGTACAGATCAATAAACACTTTATGTTCTTTTTTCTTACGATTTTCGTACAAGTATAATTATTTTGAAAAAAACTAGATCAAGTTCTATATCTATACACCTAGCCGAGAATCCAGTCTTAATTTAACCAAAAATTAAAAAATGTTAACCATTCATATTCGAAAATTTATTGGTCTTATGCTGGCACACCATGGTATAAGTAAAATAGCCTGAAGTCCAATATCATGTCCAAATTAAACAAAATAAAACCCGACAAAGTGGTATGGTTATCTTCTAGTATAGAGATTGGGAGTGATACATTGATGTCTTCCACAGCCCGCGCAGGGTTGGTCCACAAGACGCTATGATTTATATTTGGTAACTTGTGAACACACAAGGGCTTAGAATAAGAGCGGTGGCTGAGCGGTGTAGATGGCCGGCATTTACTGCTGGATCGAGACGTTCGATTCCCGCATGTGTTTCAACCTGCAACATTTTCTAAACTATAGAATCTGTTCAAACCAAAAAAGTTTTATCCCCAAATAACGAAAATGTGAAGAATAAACTCGCCGTTATCTGCCCCGGACTGTTCCTACATGTTTATCAGTCGTCTTTGTAACCGCTGTTGATGCATATCTGAGATATTGTTGTCATTTCTACTTCGGACTCCAGCAGTCGCTGCTTGACATGTTTACGTATTCGTTAATTTTACAAGGTCAAAGTCGTTGCAGAACATGAGCTTACATCAGTCTCTTTCTTCTACACCGCCCGCACCCCGTAACTGTCATGCATTGAATTAACGAACCCATCAACACTTTTCAAACCCACTGATTGCCCCAAGACACTCATTGTCCATGGTACTATATACGACTTGTGTGCTTTTTCTCTGCTTGGCTGCAACCCGGAAGTCAGGAACTATGTTTTTTGAATTTTTCTTGGATTTATCATGGTTTTGGCGAATGTATGGTGTAAACTTCTTTTAATAAAAAATCCCGGAAAACGGGATAATCAGCGAAAAGATGGCTCGGTGATACTTTAGAGGCGGAATCTCCTCATGAAATCTGGAATAACGTTTAGAATGAGCTTTCCTCGTCCCCACAGCTTCACCGCAGCAGCGATTCCCGAACTATAGTATTTTGACGGCAATAATGGCTCGACTGACGATCCTACGAAATCTATTACAACATTAATTAACAACACATTCTTTTAATTGCTGTTTTCTTAAAGTCTAAAAACATTTTTCTGTGGTTTAAGTCCGTTGACAGTAGAATTTGAATGGAACATTGTTCAGCCAACTATCAAGAGAAAGCGATAGAAAATTGTTAATGAATAAAAGCCGTTTTCTTTACCCATCAACATCCGGTCGAATATAGGTATATTAACAACAATTAACAAAATGGATTACAGACACATGAAACAGTTTGTTTTCTTAAAGTCTAAAAACATTTTTCTGTGGTTTAAGTCCGTTGACAGTAGAATTTGAATGCAATATTGATCAGCCAACGGATCAAGAGAAAGCGATAGAAAAATTGTTAATGAATAAAAGCCGTTTTCTTTACCCATCAACATCCGGTCGAATATAAGTATATTAACAACAATTAACAAAATGGATTACAGACACATGAAACGGTTTGTTTTCTTAAAGTCTAAAAATATATTTCTGCCGTTAACTTTAAGTCCGTTGACAGTAGAATTTGAATGGAACATTGATCAGCCAACGTACCAAGGGAAAGCAATAGAGAAATTGTTAATGGATAAAAGCCGTTTTCTTTACCTCTCGACATCCGGTCGAATATAGGTATATTAACAACAATTAACAAAATGGATTACAGACACATGGAACAGTTATAGGGGTTTGTTGATTTTCAGCTTGAAACTTAAAACACGAAAATACAGCCACCATTATGGCAAGCCGTTTTATCACTTTTATTTTACCTTTATTTTACATATGTTGATTTATTCTTAAAATGTGTATTATAACAGACTTATTGCACTTTCCACTGATATCGTTCAACAGAAGTAAAAATATATTTTCGCGTAAAATAGAAAGGCGATTGAACTTTTTTTCTCTAAAATATATAAATAAATGCATCCAATATAACTATTACAGACTTACAACTGTGTTTTATAACTAAAAAAAACATTGAGCATCGATCGTTGGCAATCACGAATATCGTATAAAATGTGTTTGCTGCAAAGTGGCTAGTTTTAATGACATTGAAATATACAAAGAAACATCATTTATAGCATAATTTTGTTAGATGGTTGTCATGGCAATGTTAGTTTTGAACAAACAAAGTAAGCAAAGCTGGAGACAAAAGATTATCTTACTTCTTAAAATAAATAAACTGAGACACAATGAATGTCTGACGGATACATCATTCGTTAAAGACGTGTCTCGTAAGTTATATGTGATTTTATTAACGCCCGAAAACCGGCAATTGACGAAGTGCAAATTGATTTGCACATATGTTGAAAACAATTCTATATATGTTGAAAACAATTATACATATGTACAATACATTTGTATTTTTCATATTTGGATGTCTATTTTTTACCTAAGTGAAAATCTTTTCAATATATGAAAAAATAATTTCACATTGTGAAAATAATTATACACAGTGAAATAAAAGCACAACTAATTCAGCATATGTATAAAAGTAGAATTAATAAAACGGTTTGCCGCACACCCTGACCATGAAGTCATGCAAGCTGAATCAAGAATAAAAATGTTTTATTATAAGTACAGCTGGTCCCTTACTCTAAGTACACTGAAGAGAGATTATATCATGTGCAGCTGAATAATCCGTTATTTCTGTTCAAGAACGCAACGGAACATCCACGTTAAAGGATACCACTGAGACACGCTGAAACGCTATAGAGACGTTGAAGTTCATGGCTTTAATGCTCATGTAAGGCACTTACTTGCTCGTGGACTAGCTTTGCGTTTTTTAGGAACCTCATCCATCTCTTCGTCTGAGCTCGGATTAGAGATCTGTATGTTGTGAACTTCCGCGGGTTTGTGATGTCTGAGGTATGTTTGGGATAACCTATCCCTCTTGATTCTTTGCGGCCTCTCCAAGTCGGCAGGATACTGTTGGCATATAGCGTCCAGTGGAGGCATGTCTGCTGTGGGGATGGTGTAGTGATTATTCCCTTGTAGGGAGTGATTATTTTCTGTCGGGGAGTGATAATGTTCAGAACCACATCGACATGTAAACACTGATGAGCATGGATATGAGGGATCGTTATTGAAACCATCTCCGCTCGAAGAAGAGCAGGAGTCAGTGTTCTGCTGTGGCTCACACGATGGATGAAGCCGCTCCTGGATACGTTTTTGACGTACGAACTCTGAAAAGTTACAAGAGAGCCTGTTATTAAAATCATCCCACACATTGAGGTTTATTATTCTGTGATAAAGCTGAAAAATGAGCTAAACATTTATTTAACATTAACTATTACGTTTTGATATAGGCATGGGTATAGTGTTTACCGATGATACTCTGTTATTTTGAACATCGGAGGAAGGATCGCAAAGTAATAGAAATCAGTGTAACATGCAACAATTTACTGCCTATCATTTGATGGACAATACATTTGTGAAGTTATATAGTCTTACCGTGTATATCGTTCAACTGGTTCTCTATGATGTTCGCACCGTCCGATCGAATGTTAATTAATCCCTGAAAAATTCTGTCCATTTTGATTCCGTCGTGACAGCACTTTTGAAACAAACCCCACGTGGCGCTGGTACTCTCATGCAAAGCCTAGACATAAAGACATAAAGAATAAGTGATTGAAGTTGGGGATGACAACTTCTTTATTCGGTGTGGCCATCCTGCCAACCACAGTAGACAGTAAGAGAAATGTACCTGCTGATTTGTCCATAAAGAACTTGTCCATTCTACCGTGGTCAACTGGCTAGGGCCATCTGTGTTTTATAATGGGTACAAATCTATTCTTGATAAATTATAATAACTATCTTTCTGTTTATTTTTTTACCACGAGGAACTAAAAAAATTAACTATTGACAAAAAAGGACAAATATTGGTGCTGTATATTACATAATAACCCTTGCCATGTAACGTGTCACGTATTGCACTTTCTTATATTGTTTACCATTCCTTACGTTATGAAAACACCAATGCTAGGAGTCACCCCAGTTTAACAGACACCTTATCGCCGATATGCTAAGTTATACCAGCACTCAATGTCATATATATATTGTAAAAACCAACTTTAGAAATGTTTCCATTTCCAAATCAAAAGTGGTATATGATTGACTCTAAATTGCTGTTATGACCACATCGGACTTTTGTCGGCTATTTTAACACAACATTAATGTATAAACAGGATTTGGCTATGTTTGGTATTTTCAAGGGGTAAGGATCAGTCACGTGTTTGTGAGAGAGATATAACACGGTATGGGTGAGCTAAAAAAAAAGTGAGTCTGGACTACATCCAGTCACTTTGAAAAATGAATTATACAAATCCCGCCTTCAGTCCTTTATGTAGGGAATTCGAAAAAGTATCACGAGGAAATACCATCTTCTTCTGTTTTTATTTTATTTGTCCATGTCCATTTATCGTAAGATATTGAAGCAGGTGTACAGAAAACGTAACAAAATAACAAATGCACTTCTTTATTATAGAGTAAGGGGACTACTACAAAGAAGGACGAAAAATTCATATTGACTCAATATTTCGGTTTATTGTCAAACCATCATCACGATGGTTTGATAATAAACCGAAATATTGAGTCAATATGAATTGTTCGTCCTTCTTCGGAGTAGTCACCTTACTCTATTATGTTAAGCTTGTCAGTGGAAATTCTCATACTTCTTTATTATATGCAGGTGTTATGAAGATCTGGGCTCATCAGATGTCGTTACATACATATAATCATCGCCTTATGGCAAGAGGAACTTAGTGACCATAAGGCGTTTCTACAATTTCGCTAATTGATATTCATACAACAGCATTTCGGATTGAACCGTTACCATATTCTTTCTTTGTTTGATCCATAGGCTGAAAATATACCATCAATGTTAGTACTCACCCAGAACTCGAAACAATTTAAATGTAGGGAATCGGCGAGTTTCCTTGTCCCTGCGTTTTTGTTTAAGTCCAGCAGTTCTGCTATTGCATCCATAAGCCCTGGCCTCATTTCTCCGACAGAATAGCCCTGGAGAACCTGAGAATCAGTGAACTGGAAATCGCCTGCTGTCATGTGGGGTGATCGGGCCTGTTGATTTGGCATGCCACATACATGGTCGTATGAGTGCTGACATGACGCCTCGTTTGGGGTTTGGAAACAAGCACCGCGTTGACAGGACATTGGAGATACGGTCTTAGATAATCTATATAAAAATATAATAATTGGGTTTTCACATTATGTGCATGAATACCAACAGAATGTGCAGATTCTAGATAAAATAGCATGGTCAATACTTTAAATGATATCAGTATTCCAAATAGACACACCAGCTTATAACCATCAAGTACCATCAGCCACTTTGGGCTAAACCTGCGCCATAACGTTCTCCCAAAGCAGTTCTACTCTTCGCCCCAGTTGCGTAAAGGTGCCAAATCTAGCTGTAATTTATTGCATTAGGAATAATTTGATTTGTTTATAACATTAAAAACGAAATGCACTGATCTGTAGATGTATGGCAGCATCGCTCTACTGAACACGCCTCTGGTAACTAAACCCTATAGGTGAACGGCATTAAGTTCTGTCTACCCTCAAGAATGTTAAAGTTGTATATCTAATTACAGTCACAGACCAACTCCACAAACCAATAGATTGAATTTTTGTTGGAAAAAAAATCGCACAATCGCACACGGGTGATTTTCGTATTGGTGTGTTGGTCTTCCGTAGCCTCCTTATACATGCATGCCTAGCGAACAGCCCGGTCGGTGTGGAAAAGATAACTGATTCTTGGTGGTTACAAAACAAGAAAATAATCTGACTGGATGTGGATGTTTTTTAAATTGTAAACACAAAACCTGCTCATGATCATGTTTATAGGTTGATTTCGAGCAAATGCTTTTCGTCATTATTTTTCGCCTCAAGTCGCAGATTCTTACTGTCGTTTAATCAGCTTATTATATTGGGCAGTGAATTTAAGGATACTCTAACCCCCCCCCCCCCCCTCAGCTCAAAAGCTGCGATTTTTTTTACTTTTGCTTATTCCAAAAGTTGAGATTGTGATCTTTATCTTATAGCAGACCCGATAAAAAAAATTGAATTTGAAGACCGTTAACTTTGATGATAAAACTTGACTACATTATTAACAACAGTGGTGTTTTGACAATTAATTAAATAAAGGTGGCTACCTGGAGAGGATTAAACTGTCTGACCAATGCGTATTAACGGTTTCCGTGTATTGTATATTGAGCACTTATTCACTGACGCCGCATGTGGTTGATTGGTGTTGGCCTGTTCAGAGATTGATCCCTGTTTGAATGGAATTCAACTAACATTTGACACGGTCATCTGTTGTCAATTTTATATGAATAATATTTGGTTTTCCACTAATCGAAAAAAAGATGCCAGAAAGTGTCATTTAATGGAAAACACGTAAATATTCAATTTGTTAATTGTGGTGTTCCCCAGCGTTTCATTTTGGGCCCTTCGTTATATTAGAGCGACGTTTCGATGTAGTTACTAACATCGTTATCAAGCATAATGATCAACTTCTGAACAACAGGGTATTTATAACAGTTAAACCAGGTGAATATGCATTTGAAATTTAACAATGAGAGATAAACACAGTTGGATAATACAAAGCCAGTCTAAACAATAACATATATGAGTCCCTAGGGTGTCTGATAATCGCTGGTCTGCAGTGATTAGGTCGGTGTAAGCTGAAGGGATTAGTAATACTTGGTCACTGTTAATCTCTGGCTTTAATCATCGGATCTGTATACCATGATCATTGATATAAGAGAACATATAGCACTCCGTGCTGTATTTATCGAACTGAAGCCCAGACCTTGAACAAATAGTAACTGCAAATGTTCTTGAATGTATCCTATAGAGGCATGTAACGGATCAATGTGTTTTTGGTGACAGAACTCAAACCATCTATTCCAGTGGGATATATACTGTTTCCATGAGTTCCATAGGATCTGTGCAACTTCATCTGAAGTTCTTTCTACAGTGTCCGGAGATAGGGAGAAAAAACCAGTCTGAAAGCTTGTATCTCCGGATGAATGTCCTTCCTCCAGGGAAGGCAGACTTTCAGTTTTGACGAGTTATCTCCCTTGGAATGTCAACGAGAAGACCAATAATTACAGTAAACCATACTTGAGTTGGCCAAATCGGTGCAATAAATACACCTGTTGCACAATCATCAATTACCTTTTTAAGACATTTACCCATCAAACAGAAAGGTGAGAAGGCATAGAATATTTTAGTGTTCCAATTAAGAGTGAACGCATCAATATGGAAAGCACCTGAATCTAGCTTCCAGCTACAGTACTGTTCAAGCTGATGGTTAATCCTTGAAGCAAATAAGTCTATTTCCATGGTGATTGGCAATTGCTGCTTGATTTTATTGAATACAATACAGTCTAACATCCATTCTCTTCTTTCTGAGAAATTACGAGATGCTTTATCAGCTCCGGTATTACACACCCCTGCTATATGCGAAACAATAATGTCAATATTCCTGTTTATACACCAATACCTAATTTCTTGAGCAATTTTGTTACATCCGCCCGACCGCATACCGCCTATTTCACGTATGTATAAAACCGCAGTAGAATTAGTTTAATTGCCTTAATTTCTAGCACATTGATGTGCAATGTTTTTTCATGCTCAGACCACCTACCATTAGCCTCAGTGCATTACAACATGCTCCCAGCCTTCATGACTGGAGTCTGTTTGGATTAGTACATCTGGGGTAGGGATTACCATACTCTTTTGACTGTCTAATATGTTATTTATCCACCGTGTAACTTTTACCCTCTTCAGAAACACGCATGTTTTTATCAAAGTTACCATAGTTCAACTTGAGTGATTGGGTTTTCTTGATTTCCAAATTTCCCAAATCTAACAGCCGGAAAAGTTGCGATAACCATTCCCCAAAACTGCGCAATTGTTCTGATTTTACAGCTTTTGAACACAGAATTTGTCTTCCTAACGCTTGAATAACTACAGCTTTACTGCCATCCGTACGGACGCACATATGATTCGAATCCAACCAGAAACCTAGAAATTTGATATATTGAGAAGGTTCAAGCTGTGATTTTACTGGATGAACCAGGAAACCAAGTGAGGTGAAAGGATTCACACCGACCATGGTTTGATTTATACATGTCTGTTTGTTTCCATGTGTAAATAAACTGTCGTCAATATACCCCAGGCAATTTGTGCCTTTCATTCTTAACGAGGCATGAACCGGTTTCATGACTTTGGTGAAGATTCGTGGTCCTGAGCTAAGACCATTAAGGTAAACATCTGTATTGAAACAGTTTATCATTCCAACAGAACCGCAGGTATTTGCGAAAATCTGGGTTCACATTAACAGTGTAGTAGGCATCCTTTAGATCGACACTAGTCATAAAACAACCTCTCTTTATCAGATGAATAGCTGAATTAAGACTTTCCAATTTAAAACTAAATTGAGTATGAGTTGATATGAAACATCTTTTTTCTCTCTAAGAAAATTTTTAGATATAAACTGATCTATAATACATTCGGAATTTTGTTAATAGTGATACAATTGTGTTAGTTCTATAATGATTGCCTAAGATAAACCCTAATGCTTTTATCAAAATTAATATGTATAATTCTGTCTGACTTCAAATTGAAATTTTAAGCCAATATTTGCATAGTCTCAGCTCCGCTAATGTTCTCAGTTAACATAAATTATCTTTAATTATTAGAAATTTGCAGGATTCGCTTATTATGACCGGATGTAACGGAAACACTTTCTTGTAGATATCTGAACTATTATAAATTTTGTGATATAATTATCGCTGTTATAATTTTAAACGACCTGTTATGGATGTTTTACCCAATGTAATGTGAGATAATGTATCCTACAACTCAGTCCTTATTTTCAGATATTTGTTTTGTTTTTTAGAATTAACGACAGAATGTGGATTGAAAGATGTAAATCTTTCTTGTTACCATTTAAAATCAGGTTAGACATTAGGTTCTTCACGATAACGTTTTGTCGGACATTCGCCTTTATAAAACACGTTTTTAAGGGCTTAAAGTTTCGTACATCAAAGTATATTTTAAACAAATACAGCGCTGACAGTTTTGTTGTACAACTACAACATATGCAGATTATGTAAGTTACAAATGTCGAAGCATTATGTAGTGTAATTTGTTTTATGTAATGTTGAATATGTCTTTTTGAACCACTTTCTCAACAATGTCTGGAATTTTCTTAGTGGTTAAGATGGAAATTGACATTTGTTGTCAATGTAATTTGTACTGGGTCAGTGGTTTGCTCGTCGGACTACCGATCCTCCTGCGGTGTGTCACTCAAAGGTTCGAGTTTCACTCTAGACGTCGGGTATATAAGGCAGTCACAAGAGACGACTTCAGCAATCACAGAGGTAGGTTTTCCCCGATTTGCTTGCAGTTTTACCAGGCATATATTTTAAATAAACGAAGAGAGAAAAATTTGCTAAGGCATATATGTGTGGTATCCTTAAACATAGCAATGAACATCATCAAACAAATAAAGACTCGTACACGGGATAGAGAAATTATTTCTATGAATGAAGATCCAACACTTAGTGTGAAGAAGCCAACAACAGTTAGAATAGTTTGTGTTATACATTTGTTTAAACTTAACAGCTTTCCTATGTCATTTAAAGATGTTTAATTGTTTACTTTATTGCTTGTAAATAAATTATCATAATTTGTACATGTATTTATGTTGGTTAACCATATCAACAAATAATCGATCCATTCGATCCTTTACCCGTATGACCCTAATATATTTAACAGCCACATCGGTTAATTTCTCTTTGGCCAAGATGTGATAGTTTGTTACACAAATCCAAGGTGACAATACATGTGTATGAATGATTTTTGTCTTTTAGAAAGTGAATATTAAAAGTATTTGCGTTATTTTGGAATTTGGGGATAACAGATTCCAGTTCAGAAAATTGTTCGGGATGAAACCTGCTCAAACCATCAAAGTGATCCCAAAATAACGAAAATGCTGTATTCGATTTCCCCGCGGGTTTCAACCTGCAACATTTTATGAGCTAGAACATGTTTAACTCTCCACAGCGCTACGGATGGTTATAACTATTAATGGGGAATACCACCCAAAAACCATATTCTATAAATAAGTAAAACTTTTTGTGTGTAATACAATACATTAATTTCCATTTTCATAATCTGATCGTAACTCTGGTTATCATTCATTAAAATAGATCACAGGCACCAGTTGAGTCAACAAATCTTCTTTACAGCAGACTTCACTGATCTATCATTGGATAGCTCAATATTGGCTGACCAACCAGAGTGCAGGAAAACTTCGCAGCACGGGCTTTGATGACTCGACTGGTACTTGTGAATGATAACCAGAGTTACGATAAGATTATGGAAATGGAAATTAATGTATTGTATTACACACAAAAAGTTTTATTTATAGAATATGGTTTTTGGGTGGTCTTCCCCCTTTAAGTCGACATTATTACGTTTTTAAAGTAAAATAAAGGACAATTATTGTAAATCGAACAAACTGTAGACGAGGCAAACAAATGTGTGCACCCTCTCCCTACCAATGTCCACACCCTAAGGTTAAGGTGTCATCTTTTGAGAAGTGCTCCACTTCTGGAGGTGGTAACTATCAGGATTTTGATCACACAATACCCACATCTTAAGCCATAATTTAGGTAGTCACAAGGCGGAAACTACAAAATCCAGTTTAGGAAGTTATTTTGACCGCATGTCATATATATTGTCTAATAGTTTGTCATTAGGTTTGTTTGGGGTTTAATGTCGTACTCAAAGGTATTTCTCTTATATGACGACGGATTGTCCATTTCACGTGGAAAACCGGTAGGAGACCTCGTAAAAACCACCCCCCGCGATTGCTGGAGCCACATCATGTGACTCGCTGATATACCCGATAGGCGGACTAACATGCAGATGCCTGCCCTATGTTGGAATGGCACACGCCAATAATCGTAAACAGCAACATAACCTGCGGATGGTACATCGACTTATGGAGGGAATGATCAACTCAAATTATTAATGTCTTAATTCAAGACCTATACTGAAGTAAACGCACCGAATATCTTAACCACAGACGGAATACAACAACACCCAGAGTTTGCTAATTGTTTATTTCACAATAAAATATAGAATATTCATAATACTAAATTATATATCAAAAGGTAACATATTCGAACACTTGTAGGAATAAAAATTAAAATGCTTTGAATTAACAAAGACTTTTCTGGTACTTTACTATAAACGGCTCCCGTAAAGTTAATTTATTGTAAAGATAAATAAATTTTATGCAATTACTGGCAACTTATATGGACAAATTGTAAATGTGTTCAGCTCGATGTTTGTTTTGCATGCATCTATATCTTATACGACGAGGGATTGTTCACTTTTCCTTATCGCTCATATTTCATTAAAGACACCGGAGAAGGTGGAACCTATTTAAAACTATCCCCGCGAGTGACATCATCGACATGTTGATGGTTTGAAAATGCATATCCATTGCAGTTCCAAAATAATAAATTGTGGGACATAATAATATAATTGACTGTTGAAAAGTGAGACGAATTGTGACTTTTGGAACAGCTCAAACTTAGGTCATTTAAATCACCAGATAGACAATGTTGATTTGCATCGATGTCAAAAGCCCAAATGTTCCTCTTGATTTTCTGGAGATCCGTGTGGTGTCGGTTGATGAAGAATTGACCTTTATCGGAACAGCCCTCATTCCGAACTACATGGCTTATATTATAAACGCATTCTTTACAAGCATATTAAACAAGCTGTCGCTATCGATTGAAGAACTCAGGTTGGAATAATACTGCAGAAATTCATCCTGTGTCACCTACAATTGAAAACAATTAAAAGAAAGTAAGCATTCATGTCATCAGTTAGATAAAACGTTTGACCACAAGCGCCGGAAGAAGTATTAATGTCGGGCCTCTAGATGTGGCAGTATAAAGCCCCCAACAAAAATATTCCTTCGAGCGCCTATTGCCCTACGTCTGAACATCCCTCGGCCAGTTCCGTACCGTAAATAATCTAGTGCATTTCACGGGAGGCAACTTTCATCATTTGACTGAGTTATCCACATGCTTATTGTTTACGTCTGAAGGCTATTCTTGTGTTGGTAAGATATCGTCATTCGAGCGACACCATTATAAACATGAGATGAAGGTAACACTAAATCCCCATCGGAAGTACTATCAATATTGGAATAAAGGAGAAATTATAGCCACTGCAACTCCGCTTTAATTATGGAAATAGCTCAGTCTTACGGTTATCTATTCAAATAACCCCATTTTAGATAAGAATGTTGTTTAGTGTAACACCAATGTGTTGTTTGTTCGTTTCACTGGGATTTAACGTTGTACTCAAGGGTATCCAATGGGTTCCTAAAATTTTAAAAACCTGTGTTAAACCGGTATGGTTTTTACTAATCTGTAATACTCTAATTATCATTATGTTGCCATGGCAACCATAAATTTGATTGGAATGATCCCATTTTAAATAGGAATCCAGTAAAGTGTCAGACTAATGTGTTTCCAAAATTTGAAAACCCTGCTTTAAGCGGTATGGTTTTAACCATGTTCACATCGTCTGGTATACTATTATTATTATTATGTATCATTATGTTGCCATGGGAACAAGAAATTTGATTGGAATTGTCAAATTTTAAATGTGAATGTAGTTTTGTGCAATACCAATGTGCTTCGAAAATTTGAAAACCCTACGTCAAACTGTATTGTTTATATCCTGTTGAAGCCCTCTACACGGACAGACGGACGGACGGACGTCGTAACGAAAATATCCCTACGGCATAATATGCCGATGGGATAAAAAAATACTTACAACGGACGAAATTTGAATTATTTGCAGCAAGTCATACTTAAAAAAGGTAGTGTTTTGCTTACATGTAATTTAACCCAAAAAACGGGCCTATTTGATGTGTATTTTTAATGCAAATCCGTGGAGTACTGTGCATTATCTCCACGCATGCGCACAAAACATCTAGCGGTTAACATTAAACGTTTCCGTGTTATATTATTGCTTTTATTCAACTCAATATAACTGTACCAGTACGGAAATGGCCGAGGATGTTCAGACAAGGCTAGCGCTCGTGTTTAGGTTAACCTTGACCGGAAGTGTCTTGGCCTCGTCTATCCCTCGCTTGTAACATGGTTACAATTTTGTTGTTATTATACGGTGGACGTCGTAATCAAGGGTATTTCACTTAAATGGCGACGGATTGTCCACTTCACACTGTCTCTTGCCTTAAATACCGTGGAAAACCGGGAGGAAACTTTGTAAAAACCACGACAGCAGGCTCCTTCATTGACCTAGGGGTAGACAGGCGGACTCAATCCTATGAACGGTAAATCGAAGTAGGACTTAAGCGCACAGGCTATGCCTTAGCCACGTCCGCGGGCTGCAAAAGTTATAAAAAATAATAACTTAAAACTTAAGTATAAACCTAGTCACCCACCTTGCCATCCTTTTCACAAGTGTCAAAATTATCCGTTAATTCTTTATGAACTGCATTCAAGTCCTCTTTTACAGGGTAAACTTTATGTAGATCAGCCATTGTGATAATACCATCGCCTGTGTTGTCCATCTTCTTGAAGGCCCTGAGAACAACTTCCTTTCTCGCCGTTGGCATAGGTGGCTAAACAGAATACACGGTTAGGTTGACAACTGAAAACCGGACAAGCTTTTATTCCTAGCTACTCTGCATTACAACCCTTGGCGGATTATTCGATTATAATCGGACTCGGCTTCGATGATAAAAGTACATAGACGTGGATGAGTGGGAACTTCTACGCAACCAATCAGAAGTTGTGGTACAAGATGACTGCTAATAAAAATGACTGGGATAGTCAATAAGGAAAGTGGGAAGTGTCAAACAAGCGTAGAATCGCTATAGCTGCGACATTGTGTTCTTCTTTAATGGACAGTGTGGTTATTTAGAATGTTAGAAGATTAAGCATTGTAAGATGTGATATTTAAAGCGATACTCCGTGCTGCAAAATAATGCATTTAGGTAAAATGGGCATCATTTCATGTGTTCAATTATACTCTCTAAATTTCTAATCGAGCTTTATCAGTTTTATACTTGGATCTTAAACAATGGGTAATGCACAAACCTGTAACCTGTAACACAGAAGAGTGTTAGACGCGTGAGCCAGGACAGAGCTGGCGACACCCAAAATGTCAGCCGCCAGTGGTCGTAGGAAGGTATATATCTGTAACCCTTGGGTTATTTTATGAAATCAACAAACGATTAGTCGATACCATATTTAAGTATTTTTAAGTCGGGAGTGTCGCTTAAAGTAGTGCTCTATGTTGCTTTTAAAAGGAATGAGAGCATAGTTTAGCATCATATTATTGTTTGTTTGATTGGGGTTTTTTAACGTCGTACTCAAGGGTATTTCACTTACATGACGTGCCAGCCCAATAGGTGAAGGAAACCAACCTCGACACCACCGGCAACAAACAGACAGGACGGAACAAATACAGGGCAGGGTACGGACACCACACAGAGATCGGCTTCCTGTTCCCCTTTAGCTCCGAGAGCACCAGGACAACATGAAGCTCCCTCCAACCGCCCGCAGCATCATAGTAAGCTGCATTAGAAATTTGAACTCTATTTTAAGCGGTTTGGCTTCTATCCTGTTCACGTGGTCATGTCAGAAAACGCAACAGATCCCTCCATATTTGTTGCCATCGAAACCTGAAATTTGTTCGGAATGATCCAATTTTTAATAGGAGTTTAGTTTAGCATCATATAAATCTGCTTTCCAAAGTGTAATTTAGCATCATATTAAGCTGCACTCCAAATTTGAACTCCCTATCTTCAGCGGTTGGTTTATATGCTGTTCACGTTGTCACGAGGGAAGGTGGGACCGACCGACTGACAGACAGTGCATCATATAGCTGCTCAGTCGCAGCTAAAAAGGAATATGTTCGGGGTATTCAACCAACTCAATGCGAGTATTGCATATGCACCCACTCCTACAGATACCAACTCTCCATATATAAGCCAATAGTGCTTTACAAAGTTAAACAAATTGTAAAAACTAGAGTATATAAACATTCAACATATGTCAGCCTCGCCTTAACTCGAAACTTAGTCATTTTTTTCATAAGGGGGCGTAGCTGTTATTCTATTTATATGTGATTCATCGGCCACGGCTTGTAATACAGCGTAGCTAGGAATAAAACTCTTGGCTAGCAAAGATGCGGATCTCTATGTAAAGCTCAACTCTTAAAATAAAGTAGGCTCACAGGTTTAATGTCTCAATCTGCCCGAAATTAATAGAATGTATTTTTGGGGCAGTTAACTCATCAAGAGATCCTCCATCAGCTGACTGAAGTGGTTAACTTGTTTGAGCAGAGGTGGCCAAATCCTGACCTAAAAATCATTACCTGTCTGCGTAGCTTTATGAAGTAAAAATGAATAGAACTACGAGACTGAGCTATTACTTAGGCAGTAGGCTGATTCGGAATGGACGATGCCAGTTCCATCCGTCGTATACTAATTCTATACCTTATCTTGATGCAATACCAATATGTTTACCTTCAAAGCGCTGAGAAATTCACCGTAGTCTATGTTACCCGTGTCATCTTTATCAAATCTTTTAAACAATTCCTTGGTCTCTTCAACATTCATATCTTGTACAAATTTGCCAACAGCCTTGTGAAACTCTTCAAATCCAATGAGGGAGTTACTGTCGGCGTCTATGGCTTGGAACATTCTATGGAGTCGAATGAAAAAACAAAATAAGAAATTTTATTAAGCAAATTAGTTGACCAAAATGTATTGCAAGCCAGATTACGAATAAGCCTTAAAAATGGTAAAGCCGTGAGGGCGCTTCGTAAATAAGGAAATTCATTATTTAAAAGTTTCAAAATAAGAAAAATTAAAACAAAACTTAAAAGAGCTATGTTCTTACAAGATACAAATATAACCCCACTTACACAAAAATAAACTGAATTAATGCTGGTGTCGTTTTAGACAAAACGTGAAGTTTTAGTTCTGGGTTAGGGCATATTCTTTAACGCCGAGACTAACACTGACGTCATATTTTGTTTTTTAGTCTTATATTACCGACGTACTCCAACTCAATGATAGGTTTTGTAATTTTATTTCTATTTTTTTTTTTTTTTTTTTTGCCTTCCGTTATATTGGCCCGGGAGATTATATTTAGTCAGATATTATGTTAAGATAAGTTGACGGACTTTATATGTGTAAACAGTTGTTTACATAAATCCGTAGTTGGATCCCCCGAGCTATTCTCAACTCAAATACGCCAGATAGACATATTGGCAAGTTGGTTTTACGACGAGGGAAACTGTATTCCGTTCTAAACACTTCACAATTTACCCACGACAATAACTCACCTTCCCAAGCCTGCGCTGCCACATGCTCCCTTAGACAGAAGTGTTAGACGAAACCGTTCTAATGGATCCGTTTCCTTCTCCAGTTTCTCTTGAATAGTCTTTTGACTTGTGGTTGCCATTTCTAAATTTAAAAAAAAAAGATCAATTCACTTTGATTTACACAACTTAAGCAGCTTTTTGGTTACACAGTGATAATCCAATTAAATTGTTAAATGTCAAATTTAAATCGCTGCTACATTCGAACGCAAATTTATAATACGATACCTTGTTATTGAGTTGACAGTAGGGCTATCTGAAATGCAAACGTATCTATCCGTCTCTCTAGCGGGTCAAACAGGTTTTGGGTGCTGATCGTGGAGCGACGACTGTTTTATCTCATGGATGAGTACGTAACACGGCGTAAGAATCGCTGAGGCGTGGCAGATTCACAGCTATTTGCTGGCTGCCCACGTTACCTAAATTGTGTTGGTTGGAGCTGTGCTTTAACATCGTACGGAAATGTATTTCGCCAAGCATGACGACGTTTAAGTTTGCTATAATTACCGAAATATACCATTATAAACCGGTAAAAACATCTTGGCAAGAGGGGGAGGGGGAGGGGGGAGGAGGTGGTGGCGTCTCGATTCGCTTGGGTTTGAACCGGTTTTCAGAAGTGAATGGAAGCAATAATATTACACACAAAAAAGTGTAATGTTAACTACCGGATGTTTTGTGCGCATCCGTAGAAATCAACCAAACCAGCTAAAAACGTTACAAACACCGCGTACAGACGTCTTTTTTGTTTTTATAAGTTGTATTTTTTTAAACCTAGCCGTGTTTGATATCATTTCGTGGCTGCCAACGAAAAATTACTGTTATAGCAAAATATGTTGTTCATATTTATAAACTAGTAAGTTACAACGGAGTTACAATTTTCGCATAATAAAAGAGCAATGCGTTACTAACATCAGTTTTATTAAATTCTATCTGCTGGTCGAAGGTCACATTGTGCACATTTGCTTCAGAGGTTAAACCATTCTGAAATATAATCAATTCTACTTCCTACGTTGAGAGTTGTCTTAGTCTCGTCCACTATAGAAGCTCTCGCGAGAATACGATTGAGGTTAAACATGATGAATCTGGCCGACCGCAGAGGCATGCACCTCGCTTAATTTGTCCACAAATGCCTCTTGGATAAAAATATTCCCGCCTATCTTCGAGGTAATTTAATATATAACATGTAGAAAAGGACACAAACACAACACACGATCTGCTTCTCGTGGCCTTTTTAACTCTCCGAAATCCACGTTTACAGATTGGGAAGCGCATATTAGCATTCGAAGGCGTAACGCTTTATAATTCTTTATCACAATCTTTCAAAACAGCCTCGGTAATTAACTTTACAAAAAAATATTAATCTATCAAGCATCGATTGAACTGTATGTAAATAATATTTGTATTTGTGCAATAACCTAACGGAATTTTACTATTGATTGTTATTACAACTTTTCATGAGAACTAACATTTTTATATGTAGACTACCGTGTTATATTGTTCTACCTATATGTAAATTTTATAACATTTTTACGTTATGTGTTATTACTAATAACTAATAGTTATTACTATTAGTAAAAGGACATAGTCAATACATCCCATATAAGTATTTACTATCGGTTTATATGATATGTATAATAATAGTAGTTCAGACAGGATATTTACAAGAGTATACTGTGTGTCTTAAGCAGCTATGTATGCGACTCCAATAAAACAATATTTTAGCCAACGAGATACAACCTTCTGGTAGAAGTTGGCATACTTCACATACGAAAAAGTCTTAATTTTGCCCCAGAAAATAGAAAAACCTTGAATATATACAAGCCCGCAACTCAGTAAGTATTTTAATACTACACTTTTTCTTAAACTTATTTCAAATACATAGTAGTTCAAGTTAGATTTTTTCATCAATATTTTACTGATTAGTACAGTACACCTTGTAGTCTGTTGATTTGCAGTTTAGTGTCTTAGCTCTGGTTGACTGACCCCATAAGGAGCCGCAAACCGAGGTGTCAAACAATTACACAAGCTTCTGTCTAGACTATAAACGTATCTTCAAAATTTGCATTCCTCTATTAGTAAACATCCTGTAATTAACTATTTGAGTTCATGTCACACAAGTCAAATCACAAAATTGTATAGTTTTTGTAGAGTCAGACTTCAAGGATAATCTTCACTTAACAAATATCACGCAATGATTTTCTTAACTTTTGAGTTATCAACTTTTTGCATAAGCCTTTGTCTTGACGCAATATCTACCAACTTCCCATTTGCTGTTTTTACTATCCCCCCTCTAGTTCAGGGTGGAGGTATATAAAGTCCACCAGTATCATTTCACTTTAGACTTGTTTCTTGCTATTGAAAAAGGACAACCATCCGAAAAGCTTCTAGCCTGACAGTGTAT
>JARFOD010079623.1:0-19883 GCA_031763545.1 Mopalia muscosa
AGAAACTCAAATAAAACTTTATTTAAACGTCATAAAAGAAAGAAGGGGTTTGATTATTGTGATTTTTCTATCCAAAATAAATCAGAGAAACATCTCATATATGTTTTGAGAGGCCGCCCATAGTGGCTGATCAATTTCCAACTTTCACCATGGGTTGAATTAGCCCTATTTATTGTGCTACGGTAAGAGATGATTTAAGGCTATGGCGGATACAGAATTTTGTGATGTCAGATAGACTAGGGTCCTTTGCCACCAGACTCATGTACATAAAATATGATTAGGGAAGCTATCTCGGCCAATTTTCAACGGTATAAAACTTTATATCGGTCCAGGCAATTCTGGAGGTTTTAATGTCCTCTATCAACATTGTAGGTATAGGAAAACAGAGAACGAATCCGAACCGATTAATACTAACGAACCCTAGGCCCCTGAATATAAGACAAAAGCATGTAAATTATATATGCAGACTTATATTTTGGCAAAAAATAGTGGCCGCAGCGGCAAGTTATATGGAATGGCTTATTTTGGGGATAGAATTTGGGGCAACAGGTTTATAAGATCGATTTCTTTGCGGCTTTTTTTGTTGCAATTGTGTCAAGAGTAACAACACAATTATTTAATGCTCTGAACTTGTCTGATCTTACTCACACTGATATGCGCCAGATTTATGTATTTCATCACGAGTTTAAAGGGATGGTTCACTTTACGAAACTTACCATTGCGTATAGAGCATTGCTGTGCAGGTCTGGATGAGTTATACCATAATGAAAGACATATGGTTACTTAACATTTCGCTCAGTACACATGACTCCCTGTACCACAACGAAGCAGACCTACATTTCTGGCCTTTTTTAAGAGCCCTTCGGTTGCTCATGGCGGCACGGAGAAATTTGTATTAAGATATACTGGCAGATACCCACTCATTCTTTAAGCATTGTAATACTCGTTAATTATATTCTCTATCCCTTTAACTGAAGACTCCTACCAAAGTCAATTTAAGCCAAGGGATATGTTTAGATGGTCAAAACTAAAGTATACTACTTGTGTATGTTTATCTCAAATTAAACTGTACAGAGTCTGTTCCACAAAATCCTCAACAAGCAATACACTTGCATACATAAAATGCTGTTAGGAAAACTTTGCTGTGGAATATCGAAGGACTCGTTTCAAAATTCTCGGACCTCGACTTTGATTTCCTATGTTACACAATTTAATTTAACCGGCTTTCTTGAAACATGGTGTACTCTTACAAACGAAATTTTATGTGATTATTTATCTGATAACAATGTATTGTCCACCCCTGCATCTCGTATGTCAAATGGAGATAGATACTCTGGAGGAATATGTCTTTCTGTGCATCGCGATATTTCGTGTCACTTTTAAAGTAATTAAGAAGCATAGATTTGGACTATTTTTTGCCTTGAATAATTGTCCTTTAATCGACGTGACGGACATATTAATTGGCTGTGTTTATGTTCCACCTCATGCATGGTGCTACTTGCTCTAGTGAAATCGACCGTAACAATGTATAATTATAAAATGAAATGAACCGCGGGATCATGGATATTTTACCTGATTTAGGAACGGACCTTGCATTATACTTGGTGGAGACCTTAACTCACGGACAGAGAATTTGAAACCCTATGTTCAAATAACGCTATACATATTTGGTGACACTTTTCACAATAACGAAACACTCAACGACAGAAAGTCGCAGGACATGCAGTGTCACAAATACTTTTGGTAAATGACTTTTAGACCTATATGCAGTGCACTCTGCATACAGTCTTTGAACAGGTCTGTTTTGAAATTGATATCGGAAGAAATTATTTATGTTTTCCTTGAAGTTAATGTACAAAACAGAACACAATCAGAACATTTACCCATTATGCTTGACTTTAAAGCCAGTTTTTCAGCAAAATAGCATGAAACATATCAGCTATTAAGACACTTTTATAAGTGGATTATGTCACAAATAAGTGTATGTTAACAGCGTATAAATTCGCCGGATTGCAAAACACAAATTGCGAAAACACAAATTCTTTTACAAAATAATGTAAATACAAGTGTGATTATATTTTCTCAGACTATATATCCTAACAGCGACAGAGTGTTTTAAAAGGTAAAGAATGGTGCGCAAAAACAACTGCAAAAACACAAAGAATGTAAAAACGAAATGTAGGCATTCGACAAGGCTCTGAAATAAAAACCGAGCCCTACAAATTATTCTACCTATAAGCGGATACGAGAAACTGATATGAATGTCTTATTGGGAATAAGAGTAACGAATACAGATTTACACAAATACATACATTGTTTAATCTAGATCACAAGGATTTCTGGACATTTATCAAAAGCATACGAAGAAAGAAACATTTCAACCCTATACCCAGTGGAATTTGGTCAAACTATTTCAGTAATCTCTACGAAACGGACACTACAACGAATGGTAATGGCATCGGCCTAGATCTAGCGGGGATTACAGTATAATGTAATCCCGCGATCTCGTGATGCCTAGATCTGATGGGCACCAGTTTCACGAAAGATTAAATACTTTTATCGATGAATCAGAAATTACATCGGTAATTCGAAATCTTAACACGAAGTTATCAACAGGTGGCCTAATAAGCGAAACGTTTAAATATACGCCAGGCCGAATGGCTATGTATATGATAGTGAAATTATTATTTAATAATATTTTTGAAACTGGTGAGTTCCCAGAAAAATAGAGAGAGAATGATAACACCAATTTCTATAATACGGTGATATGAATAACCCTAGAACAGAGATCAATACCTCTACAGTTATAGGGGTTATATATATCACCGTATTTAAAAATGGGTATTATTATTCCGTCTCTCCGTCTAGCACAATTCTGTAATTCAGCATTTGGAAGAAGAACACCTCTTACGACGCAATTGTTAAACAGGCACAATGACATACTTTTATGTAAATTGATGAAATTGTCTGTTTGCGATATGTATATTCCGGACATATGGCCTATAGGCCTACTGTTCATAGATAAAACTGTAATTATAATAAAATTTCAGCTTTTGTTAAAGAAACAACCTACTGGGGTGAGGCAAACTGTGACCCAACTAGCAAAGTTAATACGTTTTTGTTTTCTTTTGATAAAAGCATTTTAACATAGCAATTCTGTAGGCCTTAGATTAACGGCGGCTATAACCTGTGAATGGTTAGGGCACCTTTATAAAGATGTGTTGGATTGAGATTTAAAGTCGTACTTATAGGTTATTTCACTTATGATGACGGATTGTCCACTTTGCCTTACCTTAATACGTCACGCTAACCAGTTACCATTCATTAGCATTATTACCAATCTTACTAAATACTACAGGGAAGCGGAGATACTCTAGAAATCGTCAAGCCTCAGCCCACAAATAGCCAGGCAGCTCGGGTGGCCATCTCTTGAATATGACAGTTCAGGCATAGACTTTGTCTCTTGGTGTTTGCAAGTTGGTTTTCGTTTTACTATTATTTTACTAGGAAACCCGAAAAACAATCCATTACGAGTCTTCCACTAGGGCTTGTTTCGCTAACCGCTTTCCGTTTTCGAACATTATTCAGTGGTCTTGTGAGGGCGTAACTTGGAACAGATTCGAAGTAATATGAGGAGAACAAAATGGTCTTAAATATGAGATTTAGACACAATAAAGTTTTCAGCTTAAGTCTGAGCTAAAGGCAGAAACAGGTGCAAATCCTGTCTTTTGTCAGCTTTCTAAATTGTTTCTGAATTTAGAAGTAAGTTGTGATTATTGAGCCAGCAAAAGCTGGGAGATGGGTTACCAAAATAATAGTTCTTTATCCTCTTCTTAGCCTAATGGGCCTAACCTAGACGTGATGGGACAGGTGTTCACTAAAGTTGCATGCTGCGTTGAAAAGTTAGATGGTCCTTCGTTACAAAATGCTGACTTCTCTATAAGAGTGAAAGGCTGATCTTCACACAGATCATACGTTCTAGAGATTAAATAGACTTTTAGATTAAATACTCTTTTCCTTGTTGCATTGAATGTCTTGATATTTTTACAACTTTGAGATTCCTCTGGGAATCTACATATTCAGCTGTTGGGCCCAGCAACTGTATTGGCTGGAGAGTACGCTTACATGTTCAGCTGTTGGGTGCAGCAACTACATTGGCTGGAGAGTACGCTTACATGTTCAGCTGTTGGGTGCAGCAACTATATTGGCTGGAGAGTACGCTTACATGTTCAGCTGTTGGGTGCAGCAACTATATTGGCTGGAGAGTAGCTTACATGTTCAGCTGTTGGGTGCAGCAACCAGATCGGCAGGCAAGTACGCCTGCGTGTTCAGCTGTTGGGTGCAGCAACCAGATTGGCTGGAAAGTACGCTTACATGTTCAGTTGTAGGATATACGACTTAATATATCATACATCTCTACTTATTAACTCGTTCGAACGATCGATTAACCAATGAAAATGAACACTCAGTCATGAAAAAAAAATATATGGAGTACACAAACCGCTATTCGCTGATTGATCGCAATTGTGTCACCATACAAGGGAAGATGAATAACGTTTAAATAGTCTGATAACCTCATAGTAAAACGCATTTGACAATTCAAAAGGACACGAAAAGACGCATGTAAAATAGGGCCGCTGTTATTTGATTGGTTAAATAACTCGTTCAAGCGAGTTCTGTCGTTCAAACGAGTTATGGAATCTTTCAACCCGACTTAATGACGGGTTATATATGACGACGGGTTGTCCATTTTACACATGTGTTCGTTTAAATAAGATGGAAAACCGAAAGGAAACCTCGTAGAAACTACCCCAAAGGTTACCAGAGCCAAATCGTGTGACTCCTCTAAATTTTTTTACACTGAGAAATAATGACAAGGTATGATGTGTAAAGTTTTATTACTAAACCTACATCAAAGCATATTTACACGCGATAACCATTGTACATGTATTTATTGATTCCAGGCAGAAGCACATTTATATTATCATGCTTTCAATTATGCTTCTACATTACAATCATCGTAATTATAAATCTCAAATGACTTTTGGTTTCAGTTGTAAAAGAACAAAGAAAGACAAAGGAAATAAGTTGGAAGTATTGGTACTTGATCAACTCATTATCACACCTTGGTGCTCACGAACACTAAACGTTAATTGGGTTTAAAATACTCAGCACCAACAACTCGATCTTAGAAAACCGACTTTACTAGGTTTGTTTGATGTTTTACGTAGTACTCAAGGTTATTTCACCTTATCTGACCACGGATTGTCCAATTTACACTACTCCTTGCCGAATTACCATGGAAAACCAAGCGGAAACCTTGTAAAAGTTAGATTGTGTGGCTCACTCATATACCTGATAATTGACAGACTGACTCGATCACGTGAACGGTACATCGAAGTAGGATAAGTAAGCACACATGCTATTAAACCATTAAGCAGCAGCCGCGGGCGAACTGACTTTAGGCTCACCCTATATAACTGTTACTTATGATTGAAACAACCAGCAATGATGCCATTTGATAACTTATCAAAACAGGTGTTGTTCACCACTTTTCTCATTTGAAAAAAAGTGTACATGTTTCAAGCACTATTTCGATTTATTTCAACTGTCTCAGGACGATTTCAGTTATTTTCCTTTGGGTTTCAAACGCTGGCAAGCCATGACTGATACCATGTTTTCCGGCCAACCCTCTTTGAAATGGTTTCCTATCTATATGTGTGTTAGAACATTAGTAGGCCTATATTAGATGAAAATGTTAGTATGAAATTTAAATTGTTCATTTTACGTTTTTATTGTTCTTTATTATTTGTATGGAATTCCTAACAAACTGAAAGTATGACATACAGCATGAAGTAGATAAACAACAATTGCTGTTTTGTGTTTTTTGGAAATAGTTTTAACGGTTTTGTTAAGTTTTTGTAATAAACTATTTTCATACAAATGTAATAAATCAAAGGTCAATTATCCTTTTAAAGGAACATTAATCTCTAGTTATGACAATTATCTATTAAGGCTTCACAGTTCTACTTCATAAGTACTGGATCTGAAAATATATCCCATATTTGCTCACGGGTTTAAGGCGCACCAGTTGCTTCGCACATGTGACAGCGTGTCCTTCTGATCAATGGTTGAAGGGAACCATCCTTGACCGCACGTCACGGGCAACAAACAAAGACAATTCGATAACAAGACGCAAACCATATGACAAATATGACAAAGATGCTTAGTGTTATGCCCCTCACGTGACAACACTTGTACAACAGGGAGCTCCCTTCATCCTGTCAGGCTGCGAGATGATCAAGGTGATAGCAAAAATTAAAAGTGTATAGCAAAATCAAGGCTTTAAGTAAATTGTATGAAAGGCCTGTTATCACGTTGGCCAGCATTGCATATTCTAGCTCTATTGTGCGAAGCATATCAGGTTGTCACTTTGTATATACATACACTATCAGTATACAAAATGACAGTCTAATAGTCTTATGCTATGCATATTCAGGTTGTATAATGCAGTACACAGATGGCTTAATAGTCTCGGATTCCTTCAGTCAGTTTAAAACATATTATATTGAATATTCTGCTTTGCATTAACTCTGTTCCTACTGACCCCGTATACTTCATTGTTAAACATTGAGCCCTACTAATTAACAACAATACATATAATATCGGGATGCACGTGGTAAAGGCAGCAGGAAGTAGGGTGGTGACAGAACTCTTATAGCCTGGTTTGTAAGCTAGAGTCCTTCAATATAGCCAAATTCGACAGAAATAGGGAGTATTTGAGGGATTCAAGTGAGTAGAGAAAGGTTCGTATGGCCAGAATGACTCTTGATAAGGTCAATAACACGAAGATAAGCCTTTTCGCTGCAGTCCTTAAAATGACCTGTAAAAAGAGAAAAACAATTTTTTAATATACTTGCAAGAACCATTTGTTATTCAAAACCAAGAAATTTCTAACTGTTTTTTATAATTCATAACCAATGCCTCGCAGGCCCATGCTATTTCATTCTAAAAACCTGTACATTATACTACTGTACCATCTTGGCTAGTCCAGGTTTTTGTCCAGGTCATCACACATCCCAACACGTGGCTGATTCAGCGTCTCAAAGTGATAGAGGACGGGTAGTCTATAACTTGGCTCATCCGACCAGCCTACACTGTTCGTGTTGCGCTCTCTGATTGGTGCCTATAAGTTCCAACGCAACCAATAAAATGCGCTGCTGAAAGGCCAGGTATGAAGCGCACAGTCCACGAAGTGTTTAAATGGAGAGAAGCTCCGAATACTTCCATAGCTAATAAGCTATACTTGAATTACTGAGGTGTGAGGATTCCTCTATATCTAACAATGTTACCACAGCTATGTAACTTTTTATTATCTCTTAATATTGTGGTGATATTACTTTAGCTGAACGAATAAAATGTGATGTTGAGGATATGTAATATTGAGGATATTGCTTCGCTACAATAATTATTCAACTGTCATCCACGCTATTGGTATCGGGGGTCTCAATGGCACTAGCCCAAGTGAGATATTCCTGATATTCAGTGCCAGAGAATTGGTTCAACACAAGAATGTAAGTAACGTACAACAATTTGAATGTTATTTTATGTCTTGGATTTGCTCAGATGTCGTCTACAGAAATTCAGTGGGCTGGGTCCCTGGTAACAAGTAATATATAATATCAGACGTTTTCATAGAAAACTATATCAAAACGACAACATACATTACTTGACAATCAAATGGCACTTGCCTTTTAACACGACTTATTAGCCTATGCCTTTCAACCAAATAGTTCAATAAGTATACCTGGAAGACTGAAGAACACGTGACACGCCCCTTTTATTCCAATCAGTGTGGTCCGTACTTTGGCAGCTTTTAATTTTTTACAATATTCTGTGGAAAAAGAAATATTGTCTTTACAACTGCTAGGCATACATGTTTTAGTTTTACTTATGTTTTATTTTAATATTCGGTCCTTCCTCGTCTGATCAGCAAAAAAACCCCAAAACGTTGTTTCAAGCCTCTTCAACCCACATGGAGAAGCAGCTTGTCAAAACGTTGTTTACTGATGTTGTTGTCAATATGTACTGTTTTGTTTGTTTCAATGTGTCTACTGTGTTATCGACCCTGGCGTAATGTTAAAACATGAATTTGTTGACAAACAGAAGATTCCTTATAAACTTAGTAGTCATCTACATCAGGCCACTCAGTAGGACAAGACGTGTCAGCTGTTCCCCAAAAGTCAAAACCTAAGTTGAATGGTATTCCTTGCGCTAAACCAAACCTCTTAAGAAAAGATGTCAATCTCACATGATTGACTTTTTAAACTAAAAAATATATTTGGTATGTTTTGCTGGTTCTCTACAATATCTGTATTTATTTCCCTATAAGTGTGAAATAATTATCTGGTTTTAGAGTGTTTCAAAAACTTCATTCGTGAATGTACAAATGAGTAAAGAGAAAGAGGGAATTTCCATAAGCCTTCCAGAACGAGTAAATCTCCCTTACCATAAGCATCTTCCCTGACCGGATCACACTCAGCCGCAATTATCAGGGCAGGTGGTAAGTTTTCAAATGAAGGCCTGTTTAAAGGATTACATCTTACGTTCATCAAGTCTTCCTCATTTTCCACAAACAGTTCACAGACTCTGTGGGAAAACAACCGTTACCATTAGCGTCATGTAACATACCATACGATGTTTGACATTATATTCAGAATCTCTCAGATCAATATATGCTCACTATATAATCCTCGATATTATGTCGACTATATTCCCTCATTGGTTTCATATATTCCCTCATTGGTTTCATGTTCAATAGTCCTTGATATATCTTCAGTCCACTAATCCTCTATCTTCAGTCCACAAATCCTTTACTTACTAATCTTCTAATTTCTATCAACATTTCCTCATCTGATGACCACTTACAGGTCATAAAGTTAACAGGGCATTGATTAGCTTTCTTCTGTCCACTTATTCCCAATATCTTTACACTTATTCCCTATCTTTAGCCCACTTATCCCCTATCTTCTGTCCACTCATTTCCTATATTCTGTACGCTTATACCGTATCTACTGTCCGCTTACACCTCATCCACTGTCCAATCATCCCCTATCTTTTCTTGACTGATCCCCTATATCTTGTGTCCAATCGTCTACCCCCTATCCACTAAACCAGTCTTTTATCTTCTGCATGTGCACTAATTATGTGATACATACCTTTCCAAATAATCTCTGGTCAAAACACGATCATCTTCAAACTCACTGTACGACTTCAATTCAAAACCCATCTGTAATTTAGGACAAGCTAAGATCTGAAATATAAATAAGTCAACTTTCACAACAATACAGAGAAATACGAGTATAAAATGATACTTCACGTGACAGGGCCGGTAATTTTATTTCTTGAGATACTTGATTTATATAAATACCTGGTATTTGATCCCTTGAAGTTCGTGACAAACATTAGCGGCTATGTTTGCACCGGCACTGAAGCCTCCAACTCCAACTGTACTCTCGTTTGAAGCCCCTGTAACAGTTATGTCTTAAATAAAACACTAGTTTCACAAGTATATAAGCCATTGACAATGGGATTGATCTATACCGGATTGATAATGCACACAGTGTTTAAACTGTGTACTAACAAATTTGTGCATTTCAAATTTTTCAGAAAGTCTATTTACAAAATACTATCTGATCATAATATCTGCAAACATTGAATTTATTTAAAAAAAACAAACATTTATCACAGTAAAATAGATCAATACAGCATATTTGCGATTGGACCAGGTTACTTGAAAAGACAATTGCAAGGAGACAAAACCACATAATATAACCCAACAAGACAATCCAATGAGACAGCCACATAATATAGCTCAACAAGAAAATCCTATGAGACAGCCACATAATATAGTTCAACAAGACAATCCTATGAGACAGCCACATAATATAGCTCAACACCACAATCCTAAGAGACAGCCACATAATATAGCTCAACAAGACAATCCTATGGGACAGCCACATAATATAGCTCAACAAGACAATCCTATGGGACAGTCACATAATATAGCTCAACAAGACAATCCTATGAGACAGCCACATCATATAGCTCAACAAGACAATCCTATGAGACAGCCACATAATATAGCTCAACAAGACAATCATATGAAACAGAGCCACATAATAAAGCCAATCATAGGGGACAGAGGGGCATATATAGTTCAACAAGACAAGATAGTAATTAAGGCTGAAAAGCACCAAGAGGGCGCCATGAGTCTTCTGTCAACCAACAAAACAACTGCTGCTCTGTTGATGCTGATGTGTTAACCACTGTACAGAAACCTCGCCAAAATACCTAGCTATATATTACATCTGCATGCTATAAGTTGTAATATACAGCAAATAGAGAGTGTATACTAAAGGAACTCTAACTATCACCCTAATACCAGGACCATTGTATAATCTGTTATTGTAACCCAGATTCGTCGCATTTTAGACAACTGAAACCAGACATACGATAATACGTTGATTGTTAAACTCAATATTGACGTACCCAACAATGCTTTGTTCATTGTAACCCATCTTACTGCTGACACGGCGTCTTCATAACAACATGGAAATTTGTTCTCTGGAGCCAGCCGATATTGCACGTTAACAGTTACGCAAGGCGTCTCTCTGGCGGTAGATAATAAAACAAGTGGTAATACAAGGAAATTAGAATATTGTACCTCAGACCTGTAATAATTTGACTTATAAGATTAAAGTTATGTATGTGTCGGCAGAGAGTTCCATAATCAGTGCTGGAATTGTATCTATTTTTGCATGGCTTTTTTTACAGAGATGCTATTGACGACCGTCCGTCCGTCCATCCAGCCATAAATCATAATGTATAAGATTACTTATACCTATGTCTTCTATTAGATTTAATGAATAACCGGTACTTGATAGAATACACCGTATATCCTACTAAACTGTGAGTTAGGTGCAGGATCGGCTTACACCACTTTATCGTGTTACTTGTCATGTACAGGCAGTCAGTCAACGGGTAATATTTAACGTCATTTGATGTTTTAGGTATAATAAATGATAAAAAAGCCAATAGTGCACCTCGATAAAAGATGTGAGAAACAAACCATCACACAGAACAAACAAGAGAAGTATTTATGCATGCATGGTTGAAGGTGTTAAAGTGCTTGTTTGGGGTTTAACGTCCTGCTAAAGGGTATTTCCCTTACATGACGACGATTTGTCCACTTCACACTGTCCCTTGACTTATAACGGTGGAAAACCGAGAGGAGACCTCGTAAAAACCAGCTCACGCAGACTAGATCCGGCGAACGGTAATTTGAAGTAGGCTTAGGAAGCGCACATGCTATCACTAAGCCACGACCGCGGGCGTCTAATGTGAAATGAACACAGTAGAATGGGGATTACCTAGCAAACAGTTTGCATACAGAGTCAGCACCTTTGATTGGATTAGATAAAAATTCTCCACCGTTAAAATACACAAATACTGAGGGTTTGGGGCCCACTTCTTTAGGTGTATATACCGTCACGGGTATCCCACCTGAAACAATACAAATGGAGATAATTAAAGACTAATTGACGTTTGATGACAAGATATGCCTGTACCTCAATTCACAGACCCAGTTACATGAAAGTAAAACTAGAACGTACAGAACAGAATAATAATGTTCACAATTAACTCATATGACAAAAACAAAAGGTTAGATAAATGGGCAAAATTCATGTTTTGTTTTATAAATAGCAGCAAAACAAAACAAGCCCAGAAGTCAATCTCAGCAATTATGATATAACCCCAGCACTGCTAGTCGTAGATAAAACAAAGTGTGAAGGAACCCACCCGGTTCTTTCACAACATTGAACAAGCAATTGAAAGATCTAAACAATCACTATCGGTCATAAATAAAGGAAAGTAAGGCGCTTTGATGAAAATCGCAATAACACATCGCATCCTATATCCAGCTCCTGATCAGGCATGACCTGGTGCTTCTTAGCTGGAGGGGCCCTATGGCAACACAGTCACAATGTTACAATATATTGACAAAAAACAACAGCAACAAGGCTAGGGAAGACTGGGTCCGTAATCATAAAGCTATTTAAGCTTTACTATTCAACACCATTCTGCTTCACTTTGTACGATGCTAAATGAAAGACTATAAGTGAAATTGATAAAATGTCAACTTAGTTATTTCTCATGAAAATGTTTAAATGAAAGGCGGAAATTTGGCTAAATATTTCTGAACCATAAGAAACGATGAAACAGTGCTCCAAAATCAACCAGTCTAGAACAACCAATCACTAGAAAATATAGCCATTTAATCAATACGTTATTTGTTACAATTTATTTAGTGTTGGTTAACAAACAACAAAAACATACTCCAAACAAGTCCCTTTATCTTATGATGCTATTTTCGACAAGAAAATGCATAGCCATAGGGTGGCCTAGGTTAAACGGGCATCATTTCTGGTGTTGAATTATAGTCTATAATTTTCTAAAAGAGCTATATCCATGTTATAATTGGATCTTAAACGTTGGGTAATGATTAAACTACAGTCTAATTCGTCCACGCGGCCATGTCTAGGTACTTTTGTCAATAAACAGAAGAGCTCCACAAATATTGACCAATCAAATATCTTTCTTTTCAAAATAGGTGCCTACGTCACGAGACCTATAGAGACGACTGTTTAACCCTTTGACAGTTCCCTCACCTATGTTATTAACCCGTAACACGCAATAGTGTTTGTTGCGTGACGTCATTGACAGGGTTGGCTTTCCCTAAATGTCAGCTGCCAGTGGTCGCAGGAACATATATATCTGTAACCCTCAGTTAATTTGATAAAATAAAGAAACGATAAGTCGATGCCATATTGAAAAATATTTAATAGTAACGTTTCAAGGAATAAAGGGGTTATTGCAGGCGGGAGTATGTGGGAGGCGATATAAACATAGCTAGCACCGAAATATCGTCTTGAATACCTGTCTACATATTTAGGAATATATTATTCCATTTCTATATACAGCTCAGCCAACAGGCGAAGATGTTATTATCATGTGTTTTTAAAGAATACTTTAACTCAGTGATTTATAGCACACCTGGACGTGAACAGGAAAATAGAACGGAGGATTATATATTTTGTATGCAGTGTGTTGGATGGACTTGTATTGATCCAATCCGTCTTGTAGATTATATCAATTGAACAGCCGGGTAAAACTGGAGGATAGTAGTGTGGCAGTATAAGCTGATAGGTTCGATACTTAACTCCTTTCCAGACAGGTAAGTACTTCACGCTGACCTCGACGCTTGTTCAACGTGCAATCAGGTTAAGTGAATTGTAAATAAAAACTCACAGAGAAACTGATTTCTGCCCTAACGACCCATGCACAAATTTCAAGAGGATCTGCGAATTATATATTCGAATCCATAACAAAAGTTGATATCTATTTTTTTTATTTTTTTCTATCTTCCCAATATTAAATATAGGTATTGGACTGTGCCAAGTGGGTTCCAAGACAAGTTTTACCGAGACCCACTGGGACTTGGTGAAATCCCGTTGTCGATGGAATAATTGTTTGTTATTTAGATTTAGACTAAAGAAAGACACAGCAGAACACCATACAATATACATCAACCTTTCGCAACCCACCTGTCATTTTCTATCAACCTTTTCCATAGTCCTGTTCTGGTCTAGACTGAACCATGCATATAAACACTTAGAAACATTTAGAATTAGGTGCACGATTGGCTTTTCTCATACCTTTTCACGTTATTAGTAATGTATAGAGGCAGTCAGCCAACGTGTTATCTTTAATGCACGTTTTGCCTAGAATAAATGATAATAAATCCGGTAGTGCACCTCTATGTACGTTCGGTATATTGCTGTTACTCAAACCATTCGCATACTAAAAACAATGAATCTGGAGAATGCTGGATACTCCATGCCTACAGTCAGTGGATGATGGACTTCGACCAGCCAAACTTCTCAATCACGTATTTCATGAGAATGGGGAATGGAGAATGTCTTTAGATGGAAATTGTATCTGCACAGTGTTTATTCCAAAACTATAGACGTTTAATGGTGGTATTGGACACCATCGATGAATCCATAAGAATTATTTGATGTCAAATCCCCATTATATACATTTGAAGACGACACATCATTATTCCAGCAGCTCCATTTAGATGATGTGTTGTTTAACAAAGTCATTGGTTATGGTTGAAGGCTCAGCTGGGCCAATCTGTCTTCAAATAACGCGACCTTCCCAAAGATTATTTGTATAATGATAGTATTATAGCGCTCTCAATGTAACCTAGCAACATGACAGTAATTATGAGTACATGTATTTGTTTAAACGGTTTGTCAGTCGTTTAAACGGATTCGCTCGTCGTGTGCTGTTGACCATTGTTGTCCACTGTTGTCAACAGAACCATGGCGGAAATCGCCGAATGAATTACCATACGGTTGTACTTATAACACAGACGGTGGGCTCATATAAGTGAAATAAGTAATATGAGTACGAACTCATAAAAGCCACAACTGAAGAAACAGTTATATCTGACATGTAGTGTCTCCTTATCAACCTTTCATTATCGCTGACTGACTTGTTGGTTGGTTGGGTTTTATAATTGACCCAATGTTTAGTATCTTCTCACATGGCGGCGTGAACTGGTCCAGTGGGTGAAGTGAATCAACCTCAATGAAACCAAAAACCAAACAAACAAAGACATCACTTTCAAGACAGAACAATCACGAGACGTATCTCTAGCTCAAAGTGGTTACGTTTTGAACCTTAGGCCTTAGCTATATGTTTCTAAAAACAATCACACTGACACAGGGATGTAGATTAATTAAAATCGAAGAATCATCTTATGTTCTAGATAACGCACAGACAAGTTTCTTAATAAACCTTAATCTGGAGTTGTGTTATGGGTAGCCTACAGACATCTCGAGAGACGGTAATGACCAATAATATGGTGTATAAAATATTGTTAAACATGGAGCACCAGAGCAACTCCCTCCAACCGCCCGCCATTTCATCGTCCGAATTATTTGTTTTAAGTTCTGTGTTTGTATAACACTGACACAACTCTTAACACGATCAACCACTTGCGGAAGGACTCTATATCCTGTTGTGTTCTGACCTAATATGTTTATAATAGCCTAGTATTATAAGTCCATTTCAATAAAATATACACAAAGCATGACATACAGTTATACTGCTGAGGAATGAATGCGGTTTACCCATGAATAGGCTTAATTGAGATATTTAACTACTATAATGGAAAACACGGGAGATACGATCCCTCAAAAATATAGCATCGAGCATCGTATATAAAAAATGTTAATTTATATTTAATTGTTTTTGTATCAGAATATCAAATAATCTCTTAAAAAACAAGTACCGGTACTTCGATGATACTCGTTTCGGATCTGCATTTAACTTAATCAGATTTTGGCATCGTTATCAGCCCACGATAGTCTGTTTAAATGTGCGGTTAAAAAACTCAATACATGATTTGATTTTATATATCAAATACAGTTGGGGTTTCATTTCATGTAACAATGGGCTACATGCATTTATTATATTAGCCTGTTTTAACGGTGCTAGCTCAACAAATTAACGGCGTTTATAAAGCTTATTATTATTTATAATATGCAATCATTTGTTATTCATATGTTAACTTTTAAAGGTTGGGACAAGGCAAACTGCCAAAGGTATTGTCAAAAACTGAATTAATTTTGTGACCATTTTTGTCACGTTATACATATTAAGGCCCTACTACCATGGATTGGGCTTACACTTCATTTACACACTTCAGTCTGAGGCAGTTTGTCAAGTATAGGCTTACGCATGTATGACGTATCTATATAGGTCTATAGATATTTTGAATAAATGAAGAGGGAAAAATGTCCTTGCCCATGTTTATCAAATTAAATATCAAATGGATTTGATAATTTTATAACAGAGCGATAACAGTTTGGTTTTCTGTTTAGCTATTTTCTGTAGTATTGGGTTGAAAAACGTCTGCAGAATAAAACAGGACCTCTTATGGTATAACTATATGGCTGAGCTCTTTAACTTTATAACTATATCACACAATGCGGTTGTACCGAGGTATAGTAGTAGGCTAACAATACTAGATATCTTGCGATACCATGAAAGGCTTATGACCCAAATAGCCTACGCTGTTAATACAATTATAAGACACAACCCACCTGTAACAGACGGTACGCGGTATTCCTTGATCTTGCCATCAAAGAAGACATCCCCTCCGAACTGGTCGCTCAGGCGCTGTGATGTGTTGCGAAGTTCCTCCACCATTCGCCCAGGATGGCCGGACGAGCCGTTTTCTGCCAGGGCGCTGAGAAACGACTCGGTCTCTTTGTGAAGCTTATATTCTCTACCATTGGAATCGGGAGACGATACAGACATTATTACAGTATGGTTATACAGAATTCTCTGTCAAAACGGATCCTTTTAGTCCCTGTAGATGAGATGTACACCGAGCTCTTCTCAACAACAACACCGTGCACATGAACTGGCCACTGCTAATATGTGCACTGTATTTTATCATGTAGCGTAGACACACTCTTAGTGGAAGGTTAGGCTATTTCACTTCCGTGGCTAGACCAGGCTACATAACCTGTCTATATGGATGTCTTCTAGGCCTGCAGTTCTATTAAGCCCATGTGTTCGCCATACACCAGTGTAGAACAACTTTGGCCCAATCGATGCCAGTTAGATGATTTCTCTGTGGAGTAGCCTTATAACCCACTCAAAATGGGGTTGTTCTCTCTTCCTCTACAATAATAGCACAGACGACATACAATAATGACTTATAAAAAACCAAGCCCGATAACCCTAAATCGGCGCAACAACACTCGATCAGATCTAACAATGTCAATAGTTATCCGGATATGTCGCGCTGTCCTGCCACGATTGAACGCACCTCTTAAGAACGCATTAAATGCTTATAATAGGAGAGTGCCACGCCCACCAGGTCGAAATCACACAATAAATACAACGTATGGGAAGTTATATCTTACAGGCAGATTACACGGACTGTTACATCAGTGGCTAACAGATAGACGAGAAGCCTGAAAAGTCCGTATAAAAAGGTGAAGAATATTTAAGAGAGGAGATGATGGTAGCACAGCTACTACCCGGAAAGTCTAATTTGCCTGCCCGGTAGTTGGCCCTATCATACGCCGTGCGATCATTTGAAGACATTGGGCAGAGGTCGCCTGAAGGCTGCCTTGAGTTGGGAATCCCCGTACGAGAAGCTTTATTCAGTTTGAAGATAACACTGCCTGCACACTAAAAAATAGGTCAAAGCGTGCTAAATTCGTTTTGTCCGCACACAGACTACTTAGAGATCAAATATGATTCAAGGGTCATTTTAACAAGACGCTAGGGTACTAGCACCATTCTAAACCAGTACAGTAATGCGCATACAGGTTTTTGAATGTGAAAATATTGCACTTAATCAGCTCCCATGTGGAATTTGTATACATATAAATTTTACATGAAGTCATGTAGATATTCCTTTGTCTTGATAGTTTCTTGCTGTTCATTGAATGGTCACTCGATCGAGGGGATCCTGACCATTCTAAATTATAATCAAGTATGCTTCCTATGTTGACATTGACTTTAAGATATACCCAGGCCATCCTGTTTTGAACTTCTTTTATTTGTTGACTGCGTCGCACCAAACTTTGACGGAAATAAATGCGCTATGGCCTGGCATAGCGTACTAGAGTTGTCGTAGTCTCTTCTACTATAGACACTCTCGCGATGATACGATTGGATCCCGACTTTACTTATAGGGTCTATTCATATCAGAATTGGAAATCGATACGACGGGGGAAAATTGTGTTTGATTTTTTCTTAGATTTTTTCTGTTTATTAGACTGCCATGAACAGTCATTCGCCTTCAACTGAATTTCCTCTCTGGCATCAAATCGCGTCTTGTCGAATTTATCAACCAATCGTATTTTCTGATCACTGTTCAATTCAAGTGGTCGTTTTATAGGAAGATTTAACCCACAAATGTTTAATTAAGGACTCTACCGCTAGTCAGGGGTAAAATTTTGTTTTTTTGCCTTTGTGAAATCTTCCTTTTATAATCTTGATAATGCCAAAATTTTGACCAAAAAATGTAGTATTTTAGAAAGTTTTTTTAGATTTAAATGGTAAAATGCGTGCTTTAAAGATTATGCCTGTCGAAGGGCGGAAGGGATTAACAAGATTATCTCACCTCGACTGATCTCACCACAAACCAATTAGCAAAAGATCCACAGATCAATTGATCGTTGGGGATGTGTATTTGAGCCGAACAGTAGACGTGGGGAACATAGGACTCATACTGTTAGTCATTAACAAAGGTGTGAACGTAATCTGTGATACCGACGTCTGTAAGATTTTGGAGTTAAAACTGCCGTTTAAAGACATTGTTTTAAAATTATGTACTAAAAAAATTAATGCAATAGATAAAACTCTATTTCGCCTTTTCATTCAATTATAAAAAAAACATGTTGTTAATTAAATTTATTGGAGTAATCTTGAAACAAACCCGAGTTCAATCACTTACATACGTTTAGGCTGTTTTCTCAGCTTTCATTTTTCTTGATTTTTATGATTGGAATCGTTTATTTCTCGTACACTATTTGCCCTAAGTCTCTGAAATTTGGCACAGACAATCTTAAAACCATTATCTAAAAAACGTCATGCAGTTTTTTGATATTGATTTTCGTTTTGAAGATATTTAGCAAATATTTTTTTAAGTGCAGAATTTTATTTTTTACATATATTTTTATCAATTGTTCAAAAACTAACTTAAATTTAGAAAAATCCTATGACGGTTTTTTAGTTTAAATAGCGTTATACACCGGCATGCAAGTTTGGAGAAAAAAATCTCAAACCATCTGAGAAAAATAAAAGTTACAAACAAGGGTCTGTTTTAAAAAATTATTTGACGTTTCCCTTTTTTTTTGTCATTATACAATAAAAAGAATCATTATATGACATTATATTTAGAATCTTGAAATCCTCTGCTGTCTAAATATATATGATATTACTATAACCATCCTTGGGAAATACCCGCAAAAGCCACGCAAAAGATAAGAGTCGCATTTTTTACTCCTGACTGGCGGTAGAGTCCTTAAGGCAGGTTGATGTACGTTCAGAATAGTAAATTTCATACGTCAATGAATCAGGAAGAGTTAACTAGTTAATTTGATTCAACCAAATCCAGACCGACCTGGAAATCTGGGCAATTTTGTCGCTAGCCCACTGCATACTAAATATATAAGTGGACAAGCCGATTAAGATGTCGTTCAGCAGATGGTAGAGAAAAATGGTCCAAGTTTCGAAGCAGAAGCCACAAAATAAAACGGGAAGCTGCAAAATTAGTGTAAATATCGATAACGAATTGAAGGATTGTCCTAAATCTTTTGTTATATATCTGTGATGATTTAAAATTTAGATGTCACAATTGGTTCATTCTTATCTTGAATCTGTTTGATTTGGGGTCTAACGTCGCACTCAAGGGTATTTCACTTATATGATGTCTTTTTCAAACTGTTCCCTGGGTAAATACGACGGAAACCCGGTAGGAAACCTTGTAAAACCCTCCCAGCTCATACATTTTGACTTCATTCTGTATCAAAAAATTACGTAAAAACAATGGAAAGTTATGAATTGTTTAAAAACCAGTGTAACATATCTATATACTGTATAATATTTTCGAATAATACTTTCTTTGTTAGAACATATACCTCTTCAGGTTTCAACCTACAAACTTTTCTGAACAGGTATATGTTCTAACTAAGAAAGTGTTATCCCAAAATAACGAAAATACT
>JARFOD010079633.1:0-19883 GCA_031763545.1 Mopalia muscosa
GAGAAGAATTTGTGTTTTTTCAATCGGCATGATTTCAAAATGATCTTTAACCGAATGATCAGGAAGAGCAAAATGTTGAGCTATTGGGGATACGGGTTGGATCTAATGGAGCTCAGATGATTGTTGGCTCTAAGCCGAAAGGCATTTTTGGTCTCACCAACATATTGTTTCAGACACTTCTTACAATTTATAAGTTATACCATATTTTCTGAATCACAATTCAAATTGTCTACCAAATAGTAAACATTTCTAGTTTGTTGCCCAACAAACGAGGCCTTATCTGCTATGTAAGCATCCAGTTTGCATCTCGCCGTCATACATTTTGAGGACCTGTCTGACACTGTTACCAGGGGATGTGGTATTTTCTTCTGCGAGCTGACTCTAGCCCTTGTTCTAATTTGTAACTGGTTAATTGTCTGAGGGTTTGGGATTTGATTTGGCGAATAAGTCGCCTAGAATATCCCCTTGGGATAAGGGTCTTAAAAGCAACAGAACGGGCCTGATTGAAGGTAGCTAGAGTGCTAGAATGTCTGTGAAACCTTTTTACTCCTGATTTAATCATTCCCTTGAAGGTATGGGGAGGATGGAAGGATTTAGCATGAAGTAGTTGGGCTTAAAAAACACCTTAAAATCCAAAGACCCTAGATTGTATGTAAACTAGGACCCTTGTATAGCGTAAAATCTAAAAAATCTACGCTATCAAAGCTAATAGTGGGCGGGAGATTAATGTTAGGATCATGCTGATTAATAGTAGCAATGAAGAGATCAAGATGATCTCTTGAATGCTGCCAGAGTATGAATATGTCACCCAAATATCTAAAATATGACAGGGGCTGCTTAGCACACTTTCCAAGGGCTTCAAGTTCCCATTCTGCCATAAAAATAGAAGCAAAGTTGAGGCTAAACCTTTTACCCATAGCACAACCCTTAATTTGCTGGTATGTTTGGTCATTGGACTCAAAATCGTTGCATTTCAATCTGAGTTCCAACAGTTTCAATATTTCAGTAGTTAGACGACGGGATACCGATCAAAAGCCATTTTAAGATATATATATACATATTTTAAAAAGTTTTTATTAACATATTATTGTTCCAGTTCTATACTTTTTATTATTATATTTTAATTGGTCATAAACAGTATTGTTTTGTTTAAAAATTATTTATTGTTGAACTATGGTAATGTTTCTATATACCATGTAAAGTATATAGAAATGAAAATAAACGTTTTGATTGAGGGGCAGCGAAATCCATACCAGGGAAGCGGCCCTAAAATCACAATTCCAAATAAAACAAACAAACAAAACCTTTTCTTGTTTCTGCCATCTATCTCTGAAGATGAACGTAGCTACATTCGAAAGCTAAGGAATTAAAAATGTATAAAGTAGTATTCGATATATTGATTGTTTTAAATCTGGTGCCTTTTGTTTAGAACTCTCTTTGCATTCCACCAGACATTAAAGCCAGTAGGGGATGACTTTTAGTTTGGAACGTCAGAAGGTCAAGTCCGGTGGAAGCTATAGGCCGCATGTTGGCAGTTGGTGGCGTACACGCTGACTCTTCGGGGTGTCGTGTCCGTTCTCCAACAACACACAAACAAAGGCGAAACACTCTTGAGTATGACGATAAACATGAACAAAAATGGGACTTTAAGCAAAACTTGTGTTGAACAGCTAATACCGATGCATTTAATAATTTATAAGCCAAGAACGTAATAAAATTTTAACAACACTGTCCTATATACATCTGACACAAACTGAACCCCACCCCACCCAGCCATGTGTTCACATAATTCGGGATGCCTATGTTTGGGGACACGTATACCTAAAATTGCTCACACTTGCAAAGTGTGTCGATGTATCTAAAAGTCAGAAATCTTATCATGTTTAAAGTAACTCTCAACTCAGTTCAGTGGTTCGAATGAAATTCATAATTATTTACATACATATTATAGTTATTGATAATACAGCAGCAGAGCGTATAGCACGCATGTAGTATCTAGTATACATCACCCGTTCAGACGGCTTACAGCGGTCTTTTGTCGACCTACGTTCTAGAGAAATATGTACAACTTGAATTTAACCGTACCTCATATATTGTTGTCAATCCGACAACAATCCGATAGAACAATTGCTAACTCGTCTTGTCACATGGGTTTCTATTGGTCAGTTGAAAGGTTGAAATTTGCTGAACCCTTCAACCGCAACCCTACTATGTCATGGGATGCCGTTTTTAATATGACAAATCGAATCACGACAAAGATAATGCCAGATAGCAAATAAAGCCATACCTTCCATTATTGCGAGTCTCTTTTAACTGCTGTCATTTGAATACAGGCATGATAATGACCTAGTCCTTCAAAGAAAGTTTAGTTAGATATAAGAAGTGAAGGCTCATTTGTGTTATACAAGTCTAAAGCACGTTTCACTATTTGTGTATTTTCCAGAGTTCAGGAGAACGACGAAAGGGAAAAATTTCTCACAAAAATCATTTCTCGAAGTTCTTTTCAGGCTAAACTTTTATCTGAGTGATTTAGTTTTTTCTCTCAAAGTTCGCCGTGTAAGTTAGTAAAGCCATGATCTTGACTATCTTTCGGTTGTCTAATTGTAATATGTGGTAAAAAGCAAGTCACATTACACCTCTTGTTTCATGAAATTCATGGATAGCAAACATGCCCAACTGTGATGAAAACCAGGTGTACAGCAAACAATACTTCAAATGTTTTACATTGATTGTTTTGTAAATAACCCGTTAATAATAATATCTTAAGCCATGCACAACTAAATTGTAGAATAGAAACGCGGGAGACATGGGTGTTGAATTCAGCCACCACAATGGCCACATTTAGTCTTCATTTCAAGTGCAAATCCATTTTTAAAGTCCTTTAGTGTCCGGTTGCTAAACGCTGAAATCATTTGGACAATCCACAACGCACACCCCCATATTTAGTTAAATAAGGGCTGTAACTCAGGTCATTTGATCAAGGCGATATCGTGATTCATTCCACTTTCGGGTACAATGCACGTTTCCCCTGTTTAAGTAGATCCTTCTGCACAACAAATGACACATCTCCGACAAGGTATTATAACTGCATCCAAAAGCAAGAAAAAATTTATATCCGAAAGGCTCCGGTCCAAAGCGTACCATCGGACGTTTAAGAATGTACCCGTATGTCAAGTATAGAACGGACGAAAAGCCCAACGGCCCACAATGTTTGTTTAGCATCATAAACCTAAATCAATGTTTCTTATAGCAGCATAAAGAGAAAATAAGTTGCTCGAAACAGAAAACGAGCTCGTCCTCGCAAGTGAAACACAGGAGTTATCGACAAAAATCTGCCTTGGGACCGCCATCCGACATGAAATGTTCCACATGCTCAGTTATTTACCTCATTTTAAAACAGCTGCTGAAGTGAAAACACTAGATCCAATTAATATGGGGATGTCGTCAATAACCACGGTCCGAGCTTGAAGATACCTCTCTATGTAATCAAAGCTAAAACCCCGGAATTGCAACATCTTTCAGTAAAATAAGACACACTTATTTTGGTATATTGTTATAAACACAATTAACATACTGATAATACCTCGGGGTACTAGTCTCCCGTCCCCGGGTACCGACAAGAATCATTATTACATCGCAAACTCGCCCATATGTTGAGTGAAGACAGTGACATAACATTGTTTAAACAAACGGTATAAAGTTGAACAAGCCACAATATTTGATGGAAGGTTCATCCTTCACAGTCGAGTTCAACCATATGTATCGCGTGCATAAACATGATTAGTACTTCCGGTTTATTATTGAGGCTTTGATAGGCATGCTCAACACAAACAGAGAGTTCCATAATACTCGCAAACGAAAACAGTGTAATTATACTAAATAATGGTCGGTTATTCGCCGAAATATTAAACTTCGTAATCCAGGTGATTCACCATGGTCATAGGTGCGAAACAAGCCATTCGTTACCATATCTGTGACCAGCCTACTTCGTCGTTTTGTGGTCAGTTCACTCGGAAATTGGACTGAAAGCTTTTCAACATCTCTAAATCAGAGGATTCATCTCATCAGGGCTTGTTTTAAAGGTAACTCGGCCGTTCAATTCAGATGCGGCGAAAATCGTCGGAGTTGTACCGTTTGTCTTCATCAGCATTTCCATGCTTTCTTGGTTTGGGCTCTTTTCGCTAGTGCCCCCTGGCGGCAGGCTGCTTTGGCGCATAGTTGTACAGTCATCAGGAACTGTTGAGACGACTGTTGATCCACGAGCTACAGTTGACATGGTGCCGGATCTTCCCGAGCTGTTTCTTCTAGGTAGAAAGCCGATTCCCAAGTTTTTCTGAACTTCTGACTGGACCTATATACCAAAAAATGAAATAAGCAATTATCACTACCAATTTTTGGGGTAACCAGTCGAAAGTGACCAAACTGTACAGAGAGCTCACAGAAGATTACAACGTGCCCAGTTTTCGTTGTTAATACCGTACTCAAAATTGCTTTAAGTCTAATTCTACTGACTTACAAGTTAATAAAAAAAAGGACAGGAACCAACACTGCAAATGTTTTATCTGATATGGATTGTGGATAACGTAAAAGCAATTTAGATATTACCGGACAAGAACAAGGAAAGAATGGTTTAGATATATCACATTGATACCCATCTCATCACAAAGCCAAAAGAAAACACATAGTTGAACATATGAGTACCACATTGGTCTAATTATGATGCCGAACAGAGGCATTGATCGAAAATCTATTTTTATTAACTGTCTTGAATGTGATTTTGTTTCAGCCCAGATGTTCCTTACAAACTTGATGTAGATGGAAGACTGGACAAGAGCAAATGACTTTGATTAAAACATCGTTATCTTATCGTCAGAGGTAGGTTCATAAACTTGATTTACACTTTGTCCTGATTATTTTATTATTATTTTTTTTTTAATTTTTGTTTTAAGGGAGGGGGAGGGGATATAAAAGAATGAATGTTTCCCTAACAGTTTCAGATTGAAGAGGTTATAAATTTTTAGTCTCAGGATTACGCCCTCAGTCAATAATATAAACTCTTTCATCCCAAACAGTGCTAATATTGACGACATAATGATCAACGGTTAGGTAAACATTATCCCTTAATATATTGATACCACAAACAATTGTCCATTGGGGCAAGTTTGCAAAGTTTACACATATGCGGGGCAACTCGAACTGACTGAAACCACCAATACAGCAATAATAGTGCACGAACAAAACGAAACTTTTCAAGAAACAAAAAGAGCAACGTAATGATGAATCGAGAAGGTATACACTAGAAGCAAACTGAAGGATATAAAACGAGAACTGCATACCCTGGCCATACTGCTGTATATTGCATTTACTAAAGCGATACAAAATATTCATTGTTTGTCGAGCATAGCTATGTGTCATGTGTCCTAAAATAATATTCTTGTAAATCAATTGAAGAAAAGTGTATGCCTGGAATTTCACACACGAATATTGTACAGACATTCAAATACTGTATTTTAGATATATTTCATATGTTCCCTATACTAATGGGGTGTCTTTCACTTTTCGGACAAAAGCGACTAAGATCACTGATTCAAACATGTATAACATTGAAAACTGGCGGCCTATGAATTGCCTTGTCACCCAGCAAATTGGCGCGTAATATTCAGCAATTGAGAGTTATGGTAAAATCAAGTTTAGACAATTGTACAACATGTACCGCGTGTAGAATCTGAAAAAGCGCTAAAAAGACGGAAAGTAGATTATACAGGAGTAATTTATTAACTATAGATCACATTACCTTGGCAACAGATGAACAGTGTTGCAGGAAGAGGAAAGCATTTTTTCGAATAAATGAGTTTATAGTTTAAACAGTGAAAGTAGCACGCTTTTTTCAGAGTTCATTTTACAAACTCGTCGCCAATACTATACCACCTAATAATAAACGCTGGACGTTTGCGTCTAGCTGCCATTCATCTAAGCGTTTAGTTGTTCCAATGTTCGTCCTTGCCAATGGGTTATAAGGCTGTACAATGTTATTTTGTCATCCGACTTTGTCTCTTTGTGTAGCTGAGAGTACAAATATGGATCTTAGTGGTATAGTATTCATGTCAACAAAATCTCGTGAATTCCGTGAATTACATAAAATAAGATGTGAGCGACAGCAATCATATTCTCGCGAGAGTTTCTATAGTGGTAGAGACTAACACAACTCCGGACACTATGCCAGACCATCGCGCAATAATTTCCGCCAATATTTGGGCGACGTATGCTACAGACGAGCAAATAAAAGAAGTGCAAAACAAGATGACCTGGCGTATCTTAGAGTCAATGTTTCGACGGAAGTAGAATCGATTCAATTTTAGAATGGAGCACGGCAGGTGACTGGGTTGAGAGAGTTTATCAGGCAAATATCGCGTCCATTCATGGTTTGACCTTCGTGATCTACACTCCCTCGTGAGTTCGGAGCTAAATAACCTCCAGTGAATATAGTGAACACTTGTTGTAACTGAAATCGACTTTACCTCGGTAAACCTGCAAACTGCATTGCATGAACCAAGTCCCTAGTCCACACCGCGCTGCCTGACAGATAAGTGATTACTTCAAACTGTATTACTTCAAATTGAAAGCTAGTACAGTGCAGTAGTTATGCAGTTCACATTTAACAAAAATAATTTCCATTTATTTAAGAGAGAAAAAAGTCGTTATACTAAATAAACAGTTTAAATCTGCACAGATTCTATACCTATACAATGCAAAGAAGTAAGACATTCTTGGAATCATATGGCCTTTTGTGAGAGATACGCTTTACGACAATATATCCCATGATGCACTTCTTGATAAATCAAGCGGCCTGATCCTTGAGCCTCCAAATTCACATGTGAACAGGGTATTAATCAGGCGGTCTGATCATTGGGCCTCCATGTTCACGTGCGAACAGGGTATCAATCTGAGTTTTTTGCAAAAGAGTGCCAGGCTAAAAACAGGGGTATTGTGAATATTGCCTGGTGTTACCCTAAATAACCCCCAAACGGAAACATAAACAACCATGCATACAAAGCATACTGGATAAAAACACTTATGTGTGATCTTTAGAAAAAGTTTGACGAGTACGGTGGCACAGATCAAGGAAGCTGCACCATTGAGCTTTAAACAAAATTTGTCAGAGCAAAACAAAGGAGCTTGTCCTGAAATCTGTTTGTTTGTGGGTAATGTGTTTTAAGGTGATTAGTTCGTATATTGTTGTATTCGGCTAAGTTTAAATTCTAGTCTCTTAGTGTTGTATATATATATATTGTGTGTGTGTTTATATAATGCATGTCGATTCATTTAGGTTAGTAAAGTATGTACAATGACTGAACCTAGGGCAGCAGTATGGCTTGGTAGGCACCCTCAGCCTTTCCTTCAATCCGAAAAACCCCCGTAATTGAGTGTGGACCTGATAAAAAGATATAAAAACAAATGTGTGGCAACATCGTGCATTTTGAGTAAAGTAGAACAGAAAAATCTACATTTATATCTTCATTTTTGTGATAACACCTAATTTTAGGAAGAACTGATTCAAAAATGGAGGCTGACCACTTGACCAGTTACCTGGATGTTATTCCGGGGATTTAGTATCGGATTCTGATGACCCAAACCACTTACTTGATCTATCTATTTTATAACCAGATCATTTTGCACTCACACATTTCGGCCCGCGGCCGTGGCTTAGTGGTAGCATGTGCGCTTAATAAACTGAACCTGCTTCGATGTACCGTTCACTGGATCGAGTCCGCATATGGACCATACGGTATGTGAGCGAGTCACATGTTGTGGCTCCGGTGCAGTGTGAAGTGGACAATCCATATAAGTGAAATACCATTGAGTACGACGTTTAACACCAAACAAACAAACAGACAAACAAACAAACAAACAAACAGACATTTCGTATCCAATGTGCCCCATAGATTGTTTGCGATTTTAGTCATCATCATTCATGTGTCTCAATATGTATTCGTATGAATTTATGAATTACGAGTCTTGTTCGCTTAAAATCACTATAGATTTTTCGTATCAAATTAAAAATAATTTACAATGGATACCCACGGTATACTCTGACTCTTACGTATTAAACTCGATCGAAGGTCGCCTGCGTGTTTCGGAGTTATAGTAGACTGGGCTGTAAAAGTTTATGCTGTGAAATGGCTTTTTGTTCGAAATTGCTTTGGCGCGAAATGCTATTCTGGTGTATTTGTTTGTTTGTTCGATTGGTGATTAACGCCGTACTAAAGGGTATTTCACTTACATGACGACGGATTGTCCACTTCCCAAAGCCTTATTACCGTGGAAAACCGAGAGGGAACCTCGTAAAAACCACCCCTCGATTGCCGGAGCCACACGGACTCGATCGGGTGAATGGTAAATCGAAGCAGGTTCACTTCAGGAAGCGCACTCGCTACCATACTGGTGTGAGTTTAAAATGTTTTTGTATGAAATGGTTTGGGAATGGACAGTATGATCTTAGCTTGGATTGGAAATCTAAAACCAAAATTCCCTATTTTGAAAAAATTTTGTCTGTCAAAATTGTCCATTTTCCTAACTTTGTTACTTTAACATTCAAAATTTCTGCCTGTCATTTAAACCATTTAGAAATCTGCCTGTCGAAAATGACAGGTGGACGGGCCTCTAGCTAAGACTGTGGATAAGGATACCAGATGGTTTGGTTTGGGTACGGTATTAATATGTAGAAATGGTTAGGGAGGGTGTTGGTAATGCGTCCCGGATTCGAGTGCGGCGATATGATCCATGCTTACTAAAACCGTGTTATCACAAATCAGTAAGATAATCTAAATGTTTTCTTCCTAAAATATATCAAATATATCAAATTAATTTTGCGTAGGGTCGAAATAAACTTGTGCCATGATATTGATGAATATACACAATTAGAACATTTAAACAAATATAAACTAGACTATATTATAGATTGAAACCATTCCACATAGAATTTGACGAAAAAAAAGACTCTGTTATTGTAATTACTGATCGACTGAGTGCAAAAAGATGGTTATAGGTATATTGTATAAATAGATAATAAAAAATATAACGACACACATGAGACTGTTATTTACTCTTGAACAATGAAATATCATTAGTAATATTGTGTAAATTAAACGTTCAAATAGTAAAGTATTATGCATAAAAGGGATGTAAAAATCTACCTTGTTTTTTTAGTTTGAATTATTCGCAGTTTGACGCAAGCAATAATCAGTCTACTCTGTTATGTTTCAGAGTGCATTTATTTAATTTTTAGTGATTTATTTAAAGTTAAATTTAAAGCAAAATCTGCATTATTCCAATAGGTCTGCTTTTAGATCAGTTTCTATGTATTCCTGTTTACTTACAATGCAAAATAATCAGACATTCATATGTGCGAATTTACAAAGCAAGACAAAAGTTTAAATGGAGATCTTCGGCTTCGAGTCGCAAGGTGCATATTTCACCAAACATTAATATTTAGCACAAATTTTGCAATATTCGGCACTAATTTAGATTCAAATTTCAGCACTGTTAAATTTGGCCAATTAGGTATTATGCAAATTGCATTATTTTGTGGTAAATTAAAGCAAATATATAACACAAAATTAAACAATTAGCAAAACTCTGTGAAAAAGTAATTAACAAAATCTGACACTTTCTATCGCAAGTGTAGACACCTTATTAAACAGAGGATCATCAACATCATTGAATTAAATTCACTAATCTGACGACATGAGTTGAAGTTTTTTATTTTGTCAATAGGAGGGCTTGGGTACGAAACCTCTGGTTAGACAAATAACATGTTGTTGTTGGGATGATAAGTTAATATCAGGAGTTTATCAAACAGGAGTAACCAACCCTTACCCAGTCTCAACAACATTGGGATTTTCAGTGGACTTTCTTAGTGCTATATGACTACTTGCGCAAGAAATGTGGGATTTCGTTTTGTGCAGTTTGAATTTCAGAATCCACTGACGCCTTATGGGTAAAATATAACCTTTGGAAAGCGGCCGAAATAGCCTTAGCATGATTTACCCATGATTCCACGCCCAATTCATGTCCCTCGAAGTTTCACTGTGTCTCACTAGGGGGGCCTTTTTCAGTAATGAGCACTGGCCAAGTCACAATGCCATTAATACTGGGTAATATCTGTTTGATAGACTTCTGATAATATCAAATGTATTCTTAAAGACGCTTAAGTATTATTAACAAGAAGGATTGTCTGCAGCTTGTTTTGTTTTGACAAAATAACATTATGTTGTTCGTTAATCACCTGAGCTTGGCTTTAAACCCAGTCACACCAGGCTCCCCCGAGTAATAGCAGTCTTACTCTAGCTTATCCCCATTACAGCAGGGGGGATAATTTAATCTGTTATCCCAAGCTGTCAGACTGGTCAGTGATCAAATCAGCAATAGCCAACAGCTATCTTGTAAGGACTATATAAGCATAATGCAAAAACTCAATTTTATTCAATCCTTGAGAAAAATTGATATGTCATTCCTTGACCAATTAAATGTGGATGGGACAAGATTTTAATAGGAATTAACTAGGGACTGTATGGGCACCGAATTTCATGAATTCGCCCTTGACACTTTATCTGTCGTTTTGTATGACCCAGTTGTTATTTTGCATTTCTTTCGTCTTTTACATTTCTTTTACAGCCATAAATTCTATATTTCCGGGTCTCATGCTATAGAATCAAAGTGATCGAAACAAAAAGAACATGGCGGACAACGAAGATATGAAACCAATTGATGGAAAAGTGGACCACTGTACTAATCGATTTACCACTGACGATAACCTACAGTTAACAGGGACTGTTTATTCGGAGGACAAACCGTGGAGTTGTGAACTGTGTGCTTTACGGTTCACTAAGAAGAATTACTTAAACGGACACATGGCAGTCCATTCCGACTATAAGCCGTGGGTTTGTGCATTTTGTAGAAAAGCCTTTAAACGCAAGTCTGGACTTACGAGGCACCTCCTCATCCATTCTGATTTAAAACCGTGGAATTGTGGTATGTGCACCAAAACATTCAAAAGAAAGCAGGACTTAGGTTATCATTTAGCTGCTGTCCACGTTGGGGGGAAATACCTATGTAAAGTTTGTGGCAAAGCGTTTATTACTGCGCAATGCCTGAAAAGTCATTCAATTGTTCACGTGGACGCCAAGCCATATGTGTGTGAGGCGTGCGGGAAGAGATTCAAACGTCCTGTTGAGCTAAAGATTCATACAGAAACTCATAAAGATATTTACTCCATCAGATGTGGCTTGTGTGAGAAAACTTTTAAAACAAAATCTACGGCTACCAGTCACATGGTTGTGCATTCGGAAGAGAGGCGACATGCCTGTAAACTTTGTGATAAGAAATTCAAACACTTCAAAACTCTATCAAACCATTATGTGATTCACACCAAAGAAAAACCATACGTGTGTGATGTTTGTGGCGAGAAATTCACTCGTAAAAAAACTCTCCTTTATCACAAATCTCGGCACACAATAACTAAGTAAAACCGTGTGTTTGTGATGTTTGTGACGAGTTTGGTGACGAGAAATTCAATCGTAAGAACACTTTCCTTTATCACAAACAGTATGTTTTGTGACGAAACTCTTCTTTACCACAAATCTCAGGCACATAGTTACTAAGAAAATCGTATGTTTGTTATGTTTTTGAGGCGAGAAATTTACTCGTAAGAAAACTCTTCTTTATCAAAAATCTTGGGTATACAGTTACTAAGAAAAATCTTATGCTTGTTATATTTAATAGAAACCTCGGGTACAGAGTTACTAAGAAAACCGGTATGTTTGTTATTTTTAAGGCGAGATATTTACTCGTAAGAAAACTCTTTTTCATCTTAAAAATCGGGTACACAGTTACTAAGAAAAATCGTATTTTTGTTATGTTTGTAGCGAGAAATTTACTCGCAAGAAAACTCTCCTAATAGAAACCTCGGGTACAGAGTTACTAAGAAAACCCACATGATTGTTATATTTAAGACGAGATATTTATTCGTAAGAAAACTCTTTTTCATCAGAAAACTCCGGTACACAGTTACTAAGAAAAATCGTATGTTTGTGGCGAGAAATTTACTCGTAAGAAAACTTTTTTTTCAGAAATCTCGTGTATACAGTGACTAAGAAAAATCGTATTTTTGTTATGTTTGTAGCGAGAAATTTACTGTAAATAAACTCTTTATAAAAAATCTCGGGTATACAGTTACTAAGAAAAATCGTATTTTTGTTATGTTTGTAGCGAGAAATTTACTGTAAATAAACTCTTCTTTATAAAAAATCTGGGGTATACAGTTACTAAGAAAAATCGTATTTTTGTTATGTTTGTAGCGAGAAATTTACTGTAAATAAACCCTTCTTTATGAAAAATCTGGGGTATACAGTTACTAAGAAAAATCGTATTTTTGTTATGTTTGTATCGAGAAATTTACTGTAAATAAACTCTTCTTTATAAAAAATCTCGGGTATACAGTTACTAAGAGAAATCGTATTTTTGTTATGTTTGTAGCGAGAAATTTACTGTCAATAAACTCTTCTTTATAAAAAAAAATCGCGTACACAGTTACTAAGAAAAATCGTATGTTTGTAGAGGTAATTGACTCCTAAGAAAACTCTTTTATCAGAAATCTCGGGTATACAGTTACTTAGAATAATCGTATGTTTGTTATGTTTGTAGCGAGCAGTTTACTCCTAAGTAAACTCTTTTATCAGAAATCTCTGGCACACAGTTACTTAGAATAATCGTATGCTTGTTATGTTTGTAGCGAGCAGTTTACTCGTAAGAAAACTCTTTTATCAGAAATCTCTGGCACACAGTTACTTAGCACAATTGTTTGTTTAAAATGTTTGTGACGAAAAATTCCCTCGACATAAAAGTCTAGTTCATCACAAATCTCTGGCAAATAGTAACTAAGAGTTCTACAGCTAGTCAGGTGTAATCGTTTTTGCTATTGTTTGTTTAAGTATCGAAAATACAAAAAGTTAAAGAAAAATTAATAAAAAACGTAACCGTGTTGTTTTTTAAAATTAAGTCTATGCAATGTGACAATAGTCCAATAGAAAATAATTTTTATGTTTTAAATAATGCGGATGTATTAAGCCCATTATACATAAATGCAAATCTCCGTATTGAGTAGGTAGGCATTGTTTAACTCTCCCATGTTATGCGAGATACGGTGCAAATTGCGCAGTCAGTTCTCGGAAACATCTGCCTTGTCCAGGTTAGAATTTAGGTGCTAGCTGTCGGCAATCATCGGTGACTGTCGGTACTTGTTTGGGAAAATTGCATCATTTTGAGGTAAATTAAAGTACATCTATAGCACCAAATTAAACAATAAGCAAAGATCTTTGAAAAATTGGTCAGTTAAATAAAGTAGACACCTTATAAAACCGAGGTTTTCCAAACGTCGATGAACTGTCACTAAACTGACGGCATGAGTTCAAGTTTTGATTTTTTCAGTAGAAGGGCTTGGGTACAAAACCTCTGGTTAAACAAATGCAATGTTGTTGTTGGTTCTGATTCATACTCTTGAATTCTCAAAGTTCTTTTGCAAATTGAAAATCGCGATCGGCTTGATTTGTTTGTTTGTTTGTTTGGTGTTTAACGTCGTACTCAAGGGTTTTTCACTTATATGACGACGGACAAAAATACAGAACATCACAAATAAATCTGCTTCCCGTTACCCTTTAGCTCTGCAAACACCAGGGCAACAGAAAGCAGCCTCTTTTTTCGCCTCTTACGATCGACCGAGGAAGCCATGGCCATGGCCCATCCGCTCCCTCACGGGGCCAGCTTGAAGAAGACGGACTTGTTCGTAATTCCGTTATATGGTTGCCATGACTAAAATCGATATTTTCTATATCCGTGTTGTGATTTATTTCGTACATTATATTTATTACTGTCATTTTTATATCAACACTACGGACATTCCCCATTATCCATTTAATCCATTCATTACAACTATTCTGACAGTCCACGAACACTGGGTATTTTCACTATTTTGTTACAGCCCACTTCTGTGATGCCACACACCATATATTCACATGGTTACGCTAAGTCAAATCGACTAGCGTTTACCTCCCCTAATTGTTCGCCAGTCCGCCACAAAAGGGTGGCAAGCAGCTGAATGGGCCCATTTTGGACACGCTGTACTCTCTACAGATAAGGGCGTTACACACTGCTAGTTAAATGATTTTTGTTGTAGCTTGAATGACCCCTGGATACAAAAAGTTTGTTGAATTATAGGTACTTGGAATCACTAAAACAGTTATATCTTTTATACAGCAATTTTGCTTGATTAACCCAGACAAAAGGTGTCAATTGTTTGCATAATTTCAGATAAAACGGAAAGTTTAGGTTAAAAATGAAATTTGTTTGTAGCATTATAGCACGAACCACGTGTACATCGATCAGACTTGAGTAGATTAATGTCGATCATATACTTACCTCACCATTCAGGAAACAGAATAAGAGGGCGACAATAAAACCCTGCAAAAAATAAAAGCAAGAGAAAAAACTAATTTAATAGTGATTTGAACTATCATATAAGTTACAAGACTGCGTCGTGTGGCTGATTAGACTGGCGCACCTTCTTGGGTGTACTGGCTATCGTTGTTACATTAGAGAGTTCCCTGTGGCTGAGAGTTAGTGGCACGATTGACCTTTCCAATACTTGTTCTCGTTATTTGTGATGTACTGACAGTCAGCCAACGTGTTATCTTTAACGTCACGTGATGTTTTCCCTAGAATGAATGATAAAGCCAGTAGTGCACCCAAATGGAGGCTAGTGAAATACCCAAGAGAAGACATACGAAGTTAAGCATCTATTATACAAAATTTGAAACCAATTGAGCAGCAAATATTTCCACAGTTAACGTCTGTAATCAAGCAAACTTGACCAATAACGTTTATTTAAAGCATATTTTGTTTGTTTGTGTGCTTGTTTGATTTGGGTTTAACGCTGTACTCAAAGGTATTTCATTGATACGACAACGTGCCAGCCCAAGGGGTGACGTAAACCACCCTCGACACAACTGACAACAAAGACAAGACGGGACAAATATAGGACAATAACAGGACGCAATACAGACTACACAAAACAGATTGGATTCCTGTTTCCCGTTAGCTCAAAGCACCACGGCAACATGAAGCTCCCTACTACCATCTGCATGTTAAACATATAGAATGAAGCCACTCAACACGTGTGGTAAAGTTTATAACGTACCCTGAGCGCATTGCCTTTAGTTTTCATAACTTAAACTACCATATGAAAAACATTAACACCTGTTGCAAAAGTGAACATCGAGTTATAACAGATATTGTTCTTTAGATTAAACACTCCAAAAATAATAAAAGCACTTTGATCAAAAGCAGACTTTATCGTCTTTGTAATGGGAGGCAAGGGAAGTTGGCAAGGGAGGTAATTTTATCTTTGCAAAGCGGTCCTCTGACATCACAACATTCGTGATAGTGGAATTTTAACATGACGTCAAACACATTTTTGCATTGTGACGTTAGTAAAAAGTCCACGAATCCCGACCGTTTTGACGTCAGAGGACCGCATTCAATGCCCCCTTTTGGAACATTACCAGACTCCTATTACTATTTATGTTAAACACAGGAAATTGTACAACCCACCAACTTTATAGTACTCTTTACTATTGTTTTTGTCCAATACAACAGTAAAATACTGGCTTAATGCCATGCTAACAAGTCCACTGTACACACCAGTTAAGTTCGACCCATAAGACTGATCATGACTTATATTATATCTTTTCAACTGTAAAAATAACTATGTAATTATGCCAAGACCTACATCAATATTTGCGACGTCTTTTAATTTGGGCTCAATATAATTTATCACAATAAAACACAAATACTCTGTCCGGGTTTTGTGTGATTATTTAAAATAGGTTAAATTGAATTGTGGGTATATTGGAAATAACGCTAATGCATATTCTATGCATGGTTATAGGTTGTTTGTATCAACTCGCATTTCTTATCACACTTCAACACAGGTCCACACGTATAAAACCGTATGTTGCTTTTTACAGTGGATTAATGATTAACGATCCAAATAAACAGCTTTACATATAATGCTACATTGGTTTGAATATTTACTATTGGGCGCACATCACTCATATATAAAATAGCGTTATTATACAACATCGTAAAAAAGCAATCAATCGTTCGCCTGCCAACCAAGCAAACCAGCAAAGAAACCAAAAACCAAACAACCAATCAACTACCCAGCCAGCCAGTCCAACTAAACCCAACAAAATAGGCCAAATACATCTTACCCACTTGAAATGAGGACAACAGGCTCTCTATGTACAGTTTGATCACTACCAGAGTATGATGTGAGTAATCCGGTAAACAATGTAGTAGACACCAAACAAGGGGATCATCACCAAGGTGGACTTTGCAAGACATCTGCAAAAAAAAAAAAAAAAAAAAAAAAAACAACAACAAATAAATAAAGGCAAATGTATTTTTCTAGGCTGTTCAAGAAATATAAGTGATGCGGTAACGGTCTTGCTGGACCCCTTGGTCGATTTTCAGAACACCCGTTGTTTTTAGTCTCTTATGCTGAAGAATATAAATCAGTACCATGTATATGCATATATAATTTAAAGTTTGAATACTCAGGATTACATATATTGGAATGTGGTGAAAATCCAATTATTGATTCTAAAAATAGTGCAAAATTAGTAAATGTTAACCGAGAAAAATAGATTACATTTTTCATGTCTTTTTTCTCGAAGTGTAATAACGCTATGACTCAATGAAATAGTTGACCAAGAAGAATAGAAGAATGCACTTAATTCGGGACCACCCTTAAGCCTGTGAGCTGCAGTTTCGTACTTTGAGACGTCACAATACAGGTTGCAATAGACTCCCAGTGTGCCATAAATCACGTGACAATTTCAAACGGAGCCATACAACTACATTCGAAGGCGTGAGAATGTCTGGTTCATTACCAAATTGTTTATGTTACACAGTTGTTTGCCGAATCTCACCTATTAATAGTTATCGCTTTCGATTGCCATCGACCTTTCAACACTATATCTGCAGGATACCAGCTGTTTTGTGAAATAGGAGCTGGATATGCCTGCATTCTCTTCGGGTAAGTGCAACAAAAACAACGATAAAACTGGGTACTGCCAAAACGAGGCTTCGTGTATAAGCAAACGGTCTAATTACATCACCTGTAATTACCATATAAAAACACCATGTGAATTAGAATTATCTATGTGATTAAATAATCTAGATTGTCCATTTTGTATTGTTCCTTCCTTAATGTGGTGCAAAACCGAGAGGGAACCTCGCAAAAATCACACCCACACCTAAACGGATTAACATCGTGTGCATTATTGCTATTTGTGACGAACGAATCGGAAAGGTGTACATCGAAACATGATTAAGGGCTGACACGCTAACCACAAAGCCATAGCCGCTGGGTCGTTTATAGATGAATTTCCGTAACATCATGCTTTGAGCGGTACATAAAACATTTTCATCCATTTTGGTTGTTTATTACCAAATATACGATTCCAAACTTATAAGATTCAAGCTTTTGAGTGACGAGGATAGTAACTAAGTAGACTCAATATCGAGTAAACATTTGAATCTGGATCCATGGCTCGAAGTACACATTCCATAACATAAAGTATATATTCCTTATAAAACGAAAGGCAGCCAATGGCCACATGGTAATCCAAGATATAAGATTCTTCAGTACTTAATAATAATAAGAATGACAACAAAAAGAACAGCGAGGAAATTAAGGGTAATAACCTTACGGGCACTTACCTGTAAAGACAATATCCATTATTTGAAAACTCGTTGAGGTAATGCCCATGAAAAACACAACAATTTGCCTCGTTTGCCATTTTCCACCCTTTTCGAGAAACTTTTTAGCACCCGTTTTATCAAGCAGTTTAGGATATGACATGGCGAGTCTTGCGTTCAATGTATGTTTCGCTATCTCTGAGCTAAAATTGAGTTGAAATACAAATCTAGTGTGAACGATCTATGAAAATAGCAGTAGTGTCAATAGAAATAAATCAGAATATACGTTGTCCCATATAAAACTGATAATTCTAGTTAGGCTTTAACGTTATTCAGAGCAATGAAGGAGATAACAGCATCAGGACAGTGTTGCACATGTTTATCAGGTATATGACCTGCATTTCTTTTGTTGATGTTACGTAACATAATGACAACTGAAAGGAGCATGACAGCTTGTTATCCAAATCAGGGGTAGACACATTTGATAAAATGCTTTTGTATTTCATTATTTTAGGTAACATATGTCTTTTGCATAACAAATAACAGCTCCAAATCAGAATGATCCTGCATATCAAAGTACAGTTTTAATAGTCCTTATTGACTACACTCTGAGACAAAATGGTTCTATATGGAACCAATAAGGGTTATTTAGTTTATGGCTGTGGAGGAAGCATTTGCATGTACGGTCTATATAGAACCTTTTTGCGTTGATTCTATAAAGAACCGTTTCAAAACGGTTCTAGATTAAACTATATAGGGTTTCACACCAAACCATAGGATTCTTCACAGGGTTCTATAACGAACTATACAGGCTTCTTCAGCTAATGGTTGTGTATGGAACCATATAAATATTGTTCTGTATAGAACCCTTTCAAAACAGTTCCATATAAAACCGTTTCGAAACGGTTCTATATGTAACCATAAAGAGTACCACAACGAATCCCACTGTCTTCTATTAAGAAATATAAAGGGTTCTTCAGCCTATAGTAAAATACTATGGTATGGTTCTTCTTGGAACCCTTCTTTACGCGTTCTAAATATAACCTTTTGTTTGCGATATGTAAGGAACCAGAAATAGTTACTCATTTATCGTTCATAGTTTTGCTTTTTCACTTAACATTGTTCACTCACAAATGTTTCTCCGGGTGGCATTCAATTCTTGTATTATTTTAATACATTCTCTCCAAGAATTCAATTGATGTTTGGTTGCACGCAAGAATACTTTTAATGTGGGGTGAATAAGCCGATCTTCAAAGATAAACACAATTTAGTATCATGTCATCGTATTTCATTTTTGTGGGACTCTATAAGATTGTATAGATGCTAAGACCGAGTTGTTTGGTTTGATAATTTCATTTTGCTTATTAATTCAAAATCATAACAAAAATGGAGAAATGCATATTATGTTTTTCACATTATATTAGGTCTTTAAGTTATCGACATAATTCACTTTTACAAATTAACACATATCAGTATGAAAACAACAGACTATGGTTAACTCAACAAAAGGTAACGTGGATACGCATTCACAATTATTGTCACAATATCGTTAAGTTTTAGTAACAAATACATCTTCTGGCATTTTTTTGTTATACAATAATCAATTAATTAGAACCACACTCTAAGAAATAATGGTTCTTCGAGGGTTCTGCAGAAACGAGTATGACTCTATATAGAACTGTTTCCAGTCTGAAGCTTTGTTATGGTTCTATGTGGAACCATTATGGTAGGTGGGTTCGTTTGTAGTCGAATGAAGGGGAAAATAACCGGTCTGAAGATAAATCTTCAATCCACCGTTTTGTCTCTGATTTATTAGATATTTATTTGTCAAAATAACAACGACATTTTAAAACTTTTCCCTTACATTTTGTGAAAATATTTATGCTAGACAAAAGGTGTTTCCAAACCATACGTTACTCAATCAAAACACTAGAGCAGTCAAATCCTGGCCTCCAAGTGTTGTATACATTACTATAGAGAAATAGTTTGTTTGTTTGTTTGATTGGGGTTTAACGTCGTACTCAAGGGTATTTCATTTATATGACGACGGATTGTCCACTTCACAC